>NNCF01126460.1:363416-380768 GCA_002313205.1 Laupala kohalensis
CTGTTTTCAAATCTTCATCTTTTTCAATTTTATCATTGCTTGTTATTATTATTATTAATATTGGAACAGGAGGAGAATGTCAATCTTGTCAGAACGTTGTTCCACTATCTTTCATCTTGAATCCATCCCAGGAACTAATTCCCACCCACCCAGACGCTCAACTGAACTCCACTGCCCCACGCTCTCCGTGCCACAAAGCAGTAACAGCGCGAGGCGGAAACGTGTAATTAAGGTGACGGTGCTGCCTCCACGCGAGCGTTCCGGGAAACACTAACGCCAGGTCAACCCGCATTAAGGCCAGAAGCACCACGTTGCCCTCGGCTGCGCCGCCGGTGCGATGCGGAGCCGTCTCTAGTCCACAGCGCACGCTAGACGAACCCTGGCGATTGGGAGTGATTACTCTCCGCATCAGGGAAGCCAAACGAATCATTCTCCGTATTAAAAGGAATTTAAATTTCTAAGAAAGGTAAACACAAAATCTGCAGTTCGAAGGAACTCCTTTTAACCCGTCTGGTCGGGACAGAGACCGGTTGCGGTTAATCTCAGATTCCCGGAAAAAAGTCGATTTACGTTCATAAAGAGCCTGGATTTTCATCACGAATAAGCAAGCAAATGAGGCATCATTACAACTCATTTTATTGTTCTGTATATACTCGTACATACAGAAACGAACAAGAAATTATTGAAGTTCTTAGAAAAAAAAGACTCGAATGCAAGAGGGGAATCAAAATAACCAACTCCCTCCCTCTCCAACGTTCTGCACACTTGACGACGGGTCTTGCCGTTATACTTTCCAGGAAAGTCTCGTCAATCAATGAATGTTTGGGTCACTATCTGCCAGATATTATTCACTGAACGAGGGGAATAACTGTGTTCCACGGGATACACCGGTTAATATGAGGAATGGTTTATGAAATCCGGTTAGGAGGAGCTCTATAGCGCTTGGAAAGAAAAGAACTGCATATAGTTGACGGAAACACTAACGAAGGTTTATAATGGACTTTGGAGCCTAAATATTCACTCAATGATTTACATAGAAGCCACGAATAAGCATTAAATTAGTTTTGTGCAGATTCTTGGCAAACATATTACCAACACTTTCTCTTCATTCAACAAGTAAACGTTTTCATTGAAACGGTGTCGAGAGGATGCAATGTATGGGAGCCCTAGTGTCAACTGGTCTCACCAAACCAACACACAACGTATACTGATTTTACTAACCCGTAGTTATGGACTACAGAGTACGTCAAGGACATGGCCCACCACGTTTGACCTCGAGAAAGTTTGAAAGTAGTGAATCATAGTAACAAGAAGTTCTATGACAGTGAGTACATTAATTTACATGTGTGACTCTGGAGCAATGAAATTTATTATTAAATAAGCTTTGATTACTTGTTTTTTGTAAATCCGGTAATATAAGAATAGAAAATCTCCTTCCTTGCTAAAACAGAACATTGCGTAGCCCAGGGATTACCTATACTCCGCTGCCCTGGACGTCCACTTTAATCGAATAATCTATACTAATAAAAGTAAATTATTTTGAATGTCTGTTGAATGAAAATCGGAAAAAAGGTTAAATAAACTGAATTTTTTAAAGAACTCTTCTTCAGTATTATTTGCTACTATTTAAAGTGCTGTGTAGTGAGGTGAATGGAGTCTAAGATTATAGAAAATGCTCAGAGTGAATAGAGAAGTGTACATGATTGTTCTCAGCAACCCTGTTTTATTTTTATTTTTTGTATTTATTAATTTCTTTTATTTATGTTATAGCAATTACTTTTATGCTAAGGGTATAGGAGGAGTCATGACATATGTGTGTATATTGAGCGTGTTTGTACGTATGAGTGTGTTTCTGTAACTGTTTTTCAGAGAAAATGTGTTTGTCTACGTGAACCTCATGTAGATAATTAATTTCTTAAATCTAATTTCCTTCTCGTTGTAACCACGTGTAATAATTTTTTAAGCATTTTATTCCGTTTATGTGAGTATTTTATACTTTTATAGATATAGATTCGCTTTTTAACTTTGTGTTATTTTATTATGTATGTATTATTTTCTATCTGCCACCGAGCATCGCTGACTAGCAGACGAAAAAGAAAAAATTATTATTGTTATTATTATAAGCATACAATACTGAAAACTGTGCGTACATTTGTAGGTTTTCTTCGAGATATTTAATTAAATAATACGAAAGTACAGAAATACGGATTCAGAAAATTATATAACAACTCCGGGCAACGCCGGACAAAATGAATTACAGAAACCCTGAAATGTTGATAGATGTTTTAATACCCTCTGTGGGGTAAAATATATCAATAATCAGTACCAATTTTCCTTCGAATATTAATGTATTGTTTTTTGTTTTAAAATGTTGAATGTCCAGTAACGATTGTTTCGAATTTATTTGCAAATCCTAGACAACACCCGAGTAGTTCTGCTAGTACAAAGTAGTAGTAGTAGTAGTAGTAGTAGTAGTAGTAGTAGTGGTGGTAGTAGTAGCAGTAATAATAATAATAACAGAACAATATTGACGAACAGGACGGTGGAACATAATAGACCTGATTTGTTGTCCATAGGGAAAAAAAATCCCCCAGGGAATTTACATCTAGTAAGTACGTGTTTGGCGAACACGGGGCCCCGAGTTGAGTCAGGCATTGCTTCCACTTACTTGTGCTAGGCTCCTTCCTTTCTCTTTCCTGACCTTCCTTGGTCACCTCTTGTTCTTTTCGATCCCGACGCTACTAGAGCTATGGTATCTTTTATTTTCCTCTTTCTTCTTCTTCTTTTTTTAATGTTTTAAGTAAAGACTTGAGATATGCTGGGATTTGAGTTTAGAGTTGTAATTCAGGAGAGTTTTTAGTGGGTATGGTTGAGTCATTCGGTGAGTCCCACACGCGGGGAGAGTCATGTTGGCTTTCCCTAGTGCGTAACTGCATTTTCCCTACCTGTACAAGTTTTAAGGGCTCTAATGACCTCGACGTTGACGAGCCCTAAAGCCCCACAAAAAACATAGGAAAAAAAAGACCGGGCTACTTTCATAATAGATATTGCCATACCGGGACATGCCAATCGTATGCTGACAAAGACTGCAGAGAAATTTCCAAATTGAAAGAAGAAATTGGATGTGGAAGATTGACAGAGTTGATATAATTCCAATCATTATCTCAGCAACTTGCATTATCTCCACAGACTTGTTCAGAAATGTAGAAAAATTGAACCTCCCTCGATACCTTTTCCTACCTATGCAAAAATCTGTCGTTCTAGAAACACGTCGAACTGTCCGGAAGTTCTTCTAAATACTAAATCAAATCATAGAAGGGAATGCTTGGCATGTCCCGTATCCCTTCTTATCCAGCCTTGAGCTGAGAATTAATAAATAATGAAAATAATAATAATAATTTATTCCTTCTGTCGTGAAGATGTAATGGTTCGTTGCGCATGAATTGGGTCATGAGGCCAGGTGACAATGTTGAGACANAATAATAATTTATTCCTTCTGTCGTGAAGATGTAATGGTTCGTTGCGCATGAATTGGGTCATGAGGCCAGGTGACAATGTTGAGACAGCATATATGAAAACACATTTAAAGAGACGGCTCGCAGACGCTAAGAGAGAATGTGCGCTACCCGAGCATCCGGATTTGACCCCCACAGGGGACAGGGTTCTACCTCGTCACTCCCACCTTTTCCACGTCTCAGTCGACCCCTATAGGGGACACTGCGATGACTCCCCAATAGTTCCTTAACTATTACTTCTGCCACTGCTGCCCTCGTGGGTTCGACCCTCGTCTCCGTCTCTCTCTCTCTCTGCAGTCTAGAGACGACGAAGGATGATAACTGCTGGAGACACTCTGACCTGACCCATGCTTCGCCGCCCGAGCCTTCATATGTGAATAAACACTAAAAAGGGTTTTCATCTCGGACTGAGTCTCACTGGGTTCACCCCTATCTACCCCTCCTCTCCACTTAGAAAACCCCCTCCCTTAATGAGCTCCCTCTCCTCAGTCAGACGTTCTCCGCGTCTGAAGATCACGCTCGGGTCCCCTCGCTCAGCCAATTAGTTACGCAGGGGCCCGAAAATGCGACACTCCAATAATACAATTTTTATAAAAGTTAACCAACAATATCAAGTATATCGGTGGTTACGTTGAAAAAAAGATATAATAATACAATTTTACAGAGTACTTATCAGTCCATTCAGTCTTCCTTTTCAAAACTGAGCTGCCACTGCAACGTATTCTCATCTGCTACGGTAGAATTGTCACTGAACACAGACTAGGTAATTCGGTACTATTGGTAAGACTATCTTAAAATACTAAAAAGAAAGTTTATTGTTAATGCTATCTGAAAATACTAACGATAAAGTTTAAGTCGCTCAAATCGTTGAGTCAATTTTTAATTTTCTTTGTAAATATTTTTAAATTTGGACTTTATTTAATGTTATTAGGCACAGGTTAAAACATTTCGGGCCAAGATAAACAAATGTTTTAGCTAAGAAAGACCCTTGGTCGAACAAAATGTTATTGAGTAGTGCTTCTAGTAGAGTAATACAAATTTTCCGTTGCCATTTTGTAATTAAAACTATCTCAAAACTTTAAATATAAATAAATATTTGATTAGTGAAATTCGTGTATAATATGTACATATTATGTGAAATATTATGTGACATGTATTGCTCAATACGCATGGGAAGGCTTTAGATTGTTAATAATTGAGAGTCACGGCATGTCTACCGAAGAGTGATGGATTGTATCTGTTTGTCCGCAGAGTGAGTTTCCCGTGCACGGGTCTCCTGAGCGCAGAAATCGAGGTGCTGCTACAACTGAACGTCAGCACTCACAACAGACTGCACAACGAGACGTCGCTCAACTTCCGACGCAACAAGATCTGCCTCAAAGGTAAGACTTTCTGATCAATTTTCATACACATCCTCACCCGGATTTTTCTCCGGTTTTCCGTCGGAAAGAGGCGGATTTTTTTTTATAGAAGCTCTTTAGACTCTTGCATGTTCATTTGTCCTGTTGTTATGTTTATTGTTGTAATTTATTACTTGATCTCCTGACGACTTGAATTAAAGTCTCAAAGTCGAAACGTAGTGAGCTCTTCACAGAAAATATAAATATTATTCAAAGTCCATTACAGGTCTTAAATTATTAATTATTTATTTCATTAGAGTTCTTTAATAGTTGCGAGTTACAAAATAAACGATATATTCCGAATAATCTCTAATTATACGTATTTCTGAAGTATATTTTTTATGTACATATTTCTTCCGTGTACTCTACACGTGGAGATTATGTGTGATAACTTTTGGTCAGGTGAGAATGGCGTCCAGCCGGGACTCGAACTCGGGTTTCTTGCTTTGATCGCAAGGGTGTTAACCGCTACACCACCGGTTCGCCTTCCACAACTGTACACCATTTCCACCCAGACCTAAACCCCGGAAGACCTGAGAGACATCCCCACACAGGAGATAAGTAGCGGTTAACACCCTTGCGATCAAAGCAAGAAACCCGGGTTCGAGTCCCGGCTGGTCGCTATATTTCTTAAGTTTTATTAAGTACAAATTCGTTGGTTTTCTTTTAAATCCGCCTCTGCCTTAAGAGCCCTCGATCGGAATGGACGGGACGACCCCTTGGTTGAGTAAATTAATGAGTGATACACAGTTTGTAATTGCAAAAAGCAAACAACAATAAATTTGAAATTAAAAGTTATTTCACTATATCAACTCGTGAATATCGAGGTCATCCAACTACTCGACAAACGCGATGTAGTGAGAAGGTTAAAGCAGATCAAACCGTTTGAACGTGTGAAGTAAAAAATATAAAAAAGACTGCAAGGAAGAGAAATAGCAATAAGATTTAAGTGGCTAAGAAACTACTGATAACAAAAGTAATAAAGGTGACAAATGTTTATAACACAAGTTGGAATGATTAGTGACACTTGTTTTGTATTATATTTGTAACATATTAGGTTATTTTAAAATATATAATTTGACGCAATCTAGGGGTAACATTGTAATTAAAAGAAGAAAAAAATTATTAAGGGAAACTTTAACGCTTACAGCTCAATATCTGACATTTCTCTATATCGAGAACTTTTACATTCTCCTTGATTTCATTCTACGTTGAGCATAACTTACCAAAACCGGACACTTCTGAATAACGGACGAATTTATAGGTCTCATGAGTGTCCGTTGTAGAGAAGTTTGGGTGTAGTTTTCTTTGAGTTTTATGAGTCCGACATGGTGGATTGTCTCCTGGAAGTGCCATGGCCCGGAAAAGAAATTTTAACTACAAATTTTGATTAATGTATTTTAAAAAGACTCGTACGTCAATGATTTTTGACATGATCTCACTATTCTTTTAACTATTTCCAGAATACACTTTTATTCCGTCGTAAAACTTTGGAGTAAATCGAATTATACGAGTCTCAGCTTCGTAAAAAGTAATTGCATTCTTAATTTATACTTTAGAAAATCTATATTCAAATTATAACACAAAACCTATTCATTCCAGCATGCAAGATTTTCATGTGACTCCCGAAAATGATGTGACGACAAAAAAAGGGATAAAAATAGGATTAAAAGTTATAGAAATCCATTACAGATGAAGATATCGTATATGTTTTATAAACTGTTACTTTTTAACAGATCGGTAGTTCTTACTCGTACGAGTCTACAAATTTTCGTTCATGAAAATAATGAACTGGAGGTCTACATGAAGGATATGACTGAGTGATTCCCACTTGTGTGATATGGGTTCGACTTCGTTCTTCTTTCACGGAAATCGTCTCCGAGGTCACAGAGTTCACTGGGAAGGAAAGAGATACAGATGAAACTGAATCGAAATAATGTACTTCTAAAAATAGGAACGTTTTTCAATAAACATTTGAATTGTGTACATTATTATATATATGAAGGCAAGTGAGACCCTGGGCTCATGGAAAGCTCTAGAAGGCAAGGCTTCATAGTTCAAAGATATTGGCAGCCACTTGTCGTAAGTAGACTGAACATTCAGTATTTTTAAGTAGTTTTGCCCCTTCATTTCCCTACGTTCGTTTTTTTTTTTTTTTTTACAAAATGTTGCTTTTTATGATTACTTTCGTTTCCTCCAAATCGAATGGAAATTCACTTCCGTGAAGCCCTATCAAGCGGAAGCTGCACTGCATTGCTTCTAGCGAAATAAAATCTTAAATTCGAGGTGATCCCCTCAACAAGGCAGCCACTCGCAATGCGCCATCGCGTCTCCTCCATCTGTTGAATATTGCCAAGGGAATATTCGCTCGCTCTGATCTCCTCACTTTGCTCTCAGAGCAAGGGATGAACAAGAGATGCTTCAAAGCAGCACATGAAAAAAAATGGTTCTTAAAAAACAAAACAATTTATAAATGCAATTATTTTCCCACTCCATTTTTTCAAAGATTTTTTCAGTTTTTGAATTTTTCATATTTCGATAAACCATTCAGTATTGTACCCACTACAGACAGGAAAACAAAGAATACTTTTCTGGTTTAATGGCTTTAAGTAACATTTATTATTATTATTATTATATTCATAATTTCGCTTCATATTTTGATATTTCCTTACCTCCACAATGATCAGAAGTGTCGGATTCAAAGCTAATTTTGGAAACTTTTTATTTTTAATATATTTCAATTCATTATTCAATATTTCACCAACTTCATTTCACTTGCTCATTTAGTCATAACGGCATTTATGCATAATAGTTTTACTTACAAAGTATGATCTGAATAAAATTACAAACATATTTATAAGAACAGTGAATGTATGGAATGGGAATTGTGCACTGACTCGAAAGATCAGAAGCAACGGAATGTTGGCTAACTATCTAGAAAAAAAGAGAGACGAAAAGAAAGCAATAAAAGAATGGGAACAGTAGAAAGTATTTTAAATATTTAAAATGACCTTGAAACTAATTTTTTTAATTAATTTTCACAACGTTTTGACTGCTATATTCGATCATAATCATGTGATTGTAGCACAAATAAACGAATTTTATCTTCGTAATAAAATAAATACTAGATAATTTCTTTATGTTTTACAATCATCTGATGCAAACAGCATTCAAAACATCGTGAACATTAATAAAAATTTAGTCTACTTGCAAGGTCGTTCTAAAAAATTTTAATTGGAGTTCGGTGGTGGACGAGAATAATGTCCAAGACTAGAGTAACTCTTGGAATGACACATCTGGATACTGGAGATAATAGTAAAATGAAAAACAAATATAACGAATTCTTCCGTTTGGATGTCTATTATGACTGTCCCTATACGGATAAAGCAAACTTGTGAAGTGGATCTTGAATGTGAACTCAAATTATAATTTTGTGTAGCTCACATAAAAAAATATTAAAACTTTTAAGTCGTCAGGTGCAAGAGCAGAATTTAAATCGACTCACCTCAAATAATGTTCCTTGTTCATATTCACTCAAAATTACATCTTGCATTCTGTATGTTATGTACTTCGCTCCAAATCTAAAAGACCAGAAGCTAAAAGACCAAAACACTCAGACATTTTTTTTCTTTTACAAATCATGTTCTATGTTTCTGTTTCCCGTTTCACTCTTTGAGTAAAAATCCCCACCCCCGCGGAGCAATGTAATTCTTGATAAGGGTGACTTGTACGTCAAGGGGAATCGCTTAGGTCAAAGACGATTCGTGCAATGTTAACCCCCTATCCCATCCTCCATCCGCCTCTGACGATTAAAGTGGCTTTGTGGCACCCACTGCTCCCTCTCGTTGCATTCTTGCATTCGTGATCTTAGAACAGTGAAACATTTAATATTACATTCCCCTCGATACACAGGGAATCGGCGGTGGGTCTTGTCTTTACAAGAGGCAATCAAAGTCCCGTTGCCCCTCTCTCTGGAGAGACTGGCTTTGCGATTGCTGTAAGATGCACTCGTGAAATGTTAAGGGGCATACATGTACATCCGTCTCTGAACAAATCAAGCGACATTTGACGGAAAGTTTTTTTGTAGTATTTGTAAATGAGAAATGTAGCGTGCTATCGAAGCTTATGGGGGTGATAGGATAGAGGTGGTGGGTGGTAGGAATTGTTGTTCGTATATGGTCGGGTTAGCTAGGTTTTCCAACAACTTGGCCCACTTGGAAGTGTAAGTAATAGTGAGACAATACGAGTCGTAGGAGGAGGATAGAAAAAGGAGGATTCGCGTTCCTAAACTCACAGCGATATGAACTGGGACATTGAAGTGAAAAGCTACAAGTTGTTTTTCTGACCCCACCGGGAACTGAAGCGAGTATGCTAGCCCCTGAGCCACCAGAGGGGTCTACGGAAACTTAAAAGAAACATTGGCACACGAAAAGACAGGGTATCCCCGCATCATTTACGCCCATATATTCCTATACAATAAATGCCCGTCAAGTGTCCTGTATCTCCCCTTAAAGATTGTTTGGGTTCATTCTGTATTGAATACTTTTGAGCTCTAAATCTTATATTGGAGCGCAAAAATATTTTAAAGGTAGAAAACAACAGGTGAGGCATGAATGACAAGGGGAATGAGGTAAGTAGAAAGACTTACTCCAGATTATCATCATACAAAGTAGTCAAAGTTTAAATCACCGCTCCTGAAAGGCTGTGGATGAATGCACTAACAACTCTGTTACGAAAGACGTTATTCCGTAAAAAAGCTCGCAATATAAATATGAGTCAGTACCTTCTACTCCAATGTATGCAAAAAACACAAAATCAGATCCAAACGATTTTGCACGTTTATATAGCTCTACTCAAGTCACAAAGCAAATCATCTCCTTATTTCTCGAAAATTACGTCTAAAACAACCTTCTCCCGTAAGTATCAAACAAATTTTATACCTGGGCTTATCGCTCTATGGGTTGTGTAATATCATTGAAGGAGCCAAGTGACCATTTTCAAGACCGAATGAGCGTAGCCTTCATATTTATTCCTTCATCCATTCATCCCTCCCTGCCCCCTTCTCTATGCATTGTCTTCTACAGAGTCGTCTTCCCCTGCTTCTGTTTCCTTCAATGCCTTCACACACTGCCGCAAAATTTCGATATCGATGGTCAAAATACGGTACTTTTCGATAAGAATGAAGCTTCTAGTTTGCATTACGAAAAACGGCGAAAAATGGGATGGGTTCAAGAAGGCAAACAAAAATTTAAAAATTCCCTGTAACAGGAGATTTTTGAGGTAAGTTCATCTATTGCAATTAGATCACATTTTATTTGCCAAAGTTTCGAAATAATATAATTTCTTCATCAGGGCTAAAAAGAATAACAAAAATCACAAGATTTTTGGTCAACTACTACAATTGTACACAATTATCTATATTGCTGTTACGTACCTTGTAAATGTAGCCTTACCTCAATAATCTCGTGTACACAGTGTATTTCAAGGGTTAGAACAAACACGGTTTTAAAAATTCCTTACACGTTGACGGCAAACTAGGTTTAGTGAGGATATTTTAGCTTTATAATTATGCGTCGTAATTTATCAGGCACAAGACGATTGATCGACAACTGAGTAAGAAAAAAATATTCACTTTCAAGAAAAATTAAATAAATAATTTAATTTAGAATTCGAGAAAAATTATTTACTCATTCTTCAAGTTAGTTTTAGAATCATCAAATAAAACATATAAACTTGAAATACTTGAGTTAGATGAACTATATCTTACATTACACAGTAAAAAAAATGTATCTATAAATGGATTTTTTTCCTTCGTTTCAATGTGATTATTAATATTACTTGATCATTTATCAACACTGGGGCAACTGATCCTTATGAAATATGATCTCCATCTTATCTGTCAGAAAACGCTTAGGCGATCTTTCGGGAACAATTGTAGTTGTGGCTACACTAATAAACTATTGTAGGTTCCCTTTCACGGATATGCAACTTCACAAGAAACGTTCCACTTTAAATATGTCAATTCAAAATAAAAATGCAGTAGTTCTGCAAACATTTCCTTATTTATTCTTTCCTTATTTCTTTTGTATCAACCAAACGTTTCCTATGTCTTTTTCTCTTCACATTTTTACAAGAGCCATAACATTATTTCCTCGAGTGTTCCTCTTTATCTTTCTCATATATTTTTTTAATTTCATCTTTTGAACGTACGGTTTAAAAAGTCTATAAATCTCTTCTTCATCGAAACCACGTGTTTAATTCTTTCAATTTAACTTTTTTTACCTTCTACTATTAACGTCCATTAAATAATTAAAATAAATAATCAAATACTTATGACTGTATTATTGATGAATACCTTATTATGGAGCCACTCGAACCCGAAAATTATTGTTATTCGTTCATCGTGAGGTCGTAAGGTCTTAAATAACTCTTTTCTGTTTCTTCTCCTACTATGAATGTTGTTCAACACTCCTAGCGTTGCTCTGCCCCAAACTTATTTTCCAAAATTGAAATTGCCACTGCGGTCAAACCTTTTTTCTTTCTTTTTTTGGAAATGTTACATTCTTTACATTACTCCCCATCTTGTCCCGGGTTTTTCTCCTGCTTTCCTTAAGATAGAGGCGGATTTGTTTATACATGTTCTCTAGGCTTGTGTCTAGGGACGCGTTTATTGAAACAAGAAATCGTGAATTTAGTGTCATTTCAATTCTTATGATTTGTAAACACTATACTCAGAATAATCTATAGTTCGATAATAATTCGTACATGTGAAACAAATGTTTTTTGTTAAATTACAAATTTGTTGGTATTATGTCAATATTATAACATGTAGCTAATTTCGTATTTTATCTAGGAGTGTAAAGCTGAAATTTTCAATCCGCCTCTGCCTTAGGTCCCTTGATCGGAATCGATGCTATGGTCCCTTGCTTGCTTCCGGAGAGTAAATTGGTTTATTGTTTTCCACGTGGTCATACACAGTTTGTAACTGCTTTTTTTTACAATAAATTTATTGATTAATTTTTTATTCGTGTAATTTCCTTCGTGTTCCATCCTGTCTACGATCCAAGAATTCTATTCTTCGTAAACTCACTTCTCCCTTTCCCACCTCGTAAGATGTTCTACAATGAATTTGTTTTATTGTTCGCTTCTTTAGCTACTCTGCCCACTGTCCCCGCGTAAATGAATGTATCCAAGCGCCCTACCAGCCGTACTATCTCACCATCTCGAAAGCACTACCCGCGTAGATACTGCTATCCACGCTATAGGCGCGTCATTGCCGTGTAATTATTTGCTCGGAGGAATGGCACAGCCAGATACGGTAGCTGAGGAGACCTATTCCAGACCTGTCTCTTATNCACAGCTACGGAATCGATTGCTCGAATTCCAATAAGCAGAAGATTCCATGTCAATCGACATGCACTAAGATCGAATTTCACCGTTAGGAAATAGAAAGAGACCAAAAACATTCAATCTTAGAGTTCGAACTGAAAGAAATACTTCTCACAGACGACGCTTCTGTCGTGAAGCCGCGTCTCCACGATGCCAATATTCAAGCCAATAGCTGGCTTCCGATGACTGGAACACAATTGTTTGTTTCCAATGAGAGGAAGACAACAGTTGGCTTCGTATGGACACTACTGACTGGATATTAGAAGCCAATGACCATCACTATTCACGTGCAAGTGTGTAGTCCTGTGGAATAGACTCGAGCCAACTGTTGGCGTCCAATATTTCCCTCCGACCTCCCCGTTCATCGCTACAATCAGCGTTACTTGAGAACTTGCGTCATGCCAACAACTGCGGTAAACTGGCCACGTCAATGTGCGGTATCGTATAGACTGATGAATGCGAAATGGAGAAGCCAACTATTGTCCTCCATTCATTGGAAACTAACTGTTGGCTTATTTATTGGCGTCATAATATAAGAGTGTACACGCAAACGAGAATTGTCTGAACGTAAATGTTGGCGAAATATTACGTAGTTAACTTTGTTTCTGGTCATACAGTTGAAAATAAAGTCATAGGATTAATGGTGAAGAGATTCTCTCGGGTCATTGCTTATAGACCTATCCTGCTTTGTAAAATTTTAATTTCAAAATTCAAGAAATTTAGGATCATTACTTACTGTAGAACCCAGGTCCGGTCGGTGATCGAGACCCTGGTCGGTTCATCCGAGATTAACATGAACAATCTATTTTCGTTGAAAAAGAGCATGAACAATTTCATAAAGTTATCGCGAATAAACACGCCAATGGGACGTCATTGCAACTCATTTTAATTATGTATATTCATATAAACGAACACAAAAAAATTAAACAAATTCATCAAACGTCGCGTCACCCCGTATTGCTTTTCAGGAACATTCAGGCACAGGTCTGTCAAACAATCAACGTTTGAGTCATTACCTGCCAGCGACTATACGCTGAAAGAGAGACGGGATAAGCCGGTTAATCCAAGGTCGTTTAACGTTGTTTTCTATAATTTTAAAACTTAGTAATAGCATTCTTAAACAATTTACTGTCGTACATACTTAAACAATCTACGGTTCCTCAAGAACGTTATCTTTCGTCTTTTGTTAATGTCAAATGGAGTTACGTCAACAACACTTCAAGAGATCATGCTACATGAGAAATCTGAAGGCATAAGATTTTGATTATAATGCGAGACCATATTATGAATGGTTTTTTTTTTTTTTTTTTTTTGTGGGGCTTTAGGGCTCGTCAACATCAAAGGTCATTAGAGCCCATGCAAGTAGGGAAAAATGCAGTTTCGCACCATAGAGAAGAGCCATAGTAACTCTTCCCCGTGTGTGGGACTCGCCGAATATCTCGACCATACCCACTAAAAAACCCTCCTGAAATCAACAAATATCTAAATAAAAAGATGAAAGAAAAGAAAAGAAAACAGAATACCAATACATTATTTCGCAAAAAAGGAAAACAATTTTCTAAATATCATATTTTTGAATTACAGAAACGAACGATGAAAACAAAGAAGACAATAAAGATGAAAAGGGAATGCAAATTTTAAACCCTCCCGAGAACTTGTGGGAGGAGCCCCGATCTACTCATAAAATTCAATAGTTTATTAACATTAACCGTTTCATTCCCGAGAATGGTTGGTAAATCTGCAGCCAGACCAATTTGTCTCCGTATACTTGAGTATCTTCTGCAATCAGTTAGTAGATGACGCACTGTCAGAGAACAGCTACACTCCTCACAAATGGGTTCATCATCAAGTAGTAAGAGATACCTATGAGTGAGAGGACAATGTCCTATGCGCAGGCGGGTCAGCAAGACCTCGTCGCGCCGGGCTGGCCTACAGGAACTGCTCCATGACTTAACACATGATTTGATAAGTCGGAGCTTATTCCTTTCAACAGCTAACCACTCATTGCTCCATTCACTGAGAATCCTTATCTTGACGAAATTTAGTAGGTCTCGTTTTGGAATCGTGGAGAAATCCACGCGATTCCTGAGGCATGCCGCCTTTGCGGAAACGTCTGCTTTCTCATTTCCACTGATACCCACGTGTCCAGGAACCCAGCAAAACATTATGTTCTTTCCGTCACTTTGCAGTGTAAAAAGTACATCCTGGATGTTCTGGATCAGCTTATCAGCTGCATACATGTTCTGGATTGCTTGGAGGGCACTCAGAGAATCAGAAAAAATCAGGAAATGTGATCCGCGGGAGCACTTTGTAGTTCGCAATGCTCGCAATATGGCGTAGCACTCAGCAGTGTAAACACTGCACAAGTCGCCTAGACGGTAGCCACTGGTCTCACGGGGAAATACCACGGAGCAGCCGACACCATCAGCCTGCTTCGACCCGTCGGTAAACACAGGGATACGGTCCCGGTATTTGTAGAGGATTAGCTGAAAGTATATCCTCAACATCGGAGCTGGAGTGTTCTTCTTGTCATGATGCAAAAGATCGAAAATAATCTTCGGCTTGTGCAAAGCCCAAGGGGGAGACTTACTAAAACCTTGATGTAAGACATTAAGTGTGCGTATATTTAAGGTTTCCAAAATTTGTTTGGAGCGATATCCAAAAGGTTTGGTTGCTCTCAGTCTGTTGTTGTAGAAACGGATGGAAGAAGAGGATGGATGAAAAACCGCGTTGTGTACCAGATTGTCGGGTAAAGTTTGCAAGTGGCAAAAGTGTCGTAGCATGAGGATTTGCCGCCGGAGGGAAAGAGATGGTTCGCCACTCTCGACATACAAACTCGGAATGGGACTAGTGCGGTATGCTCCCGTAACTAGTCGAATTCCGGCATGGTGGACACTATCCAACTTCTTTAAATAGCTTGCACGAGCAGAGCTATATACAACGCAGCCATAATCGAGCCGAGATCTTATGAATGCTCGATAAAACTGGTGCAGGGAGTAGCGATCAGCGCCCCATTCCCTGCTACTGAGGCACTTCAATAAATTCAGAGATTTTAATGTTCTTGCTCTTAGGTCTGTTAGATGTTCAATCCAATTCAATCTCTGATCAAAAATCAGACCTAGGAATTTCACAAAAGGATAGAATTTGAGAACGTTGTTTCCCAGGGCGAGGTGAGGTTCTGCCAGAAGGCTTGGTCTCCTACTGAAAAGAACACAGCGTGTTTTCTCAGCAGAGAAACGAAAACCTGTCGTTTTCGACCAGTGGTATAATCTATTCAGGACGAGTTGGATTTGTCGCTCCGCACCTGTGACACTCTGTGATGAACAAAAGATAGCAAAGTCATCGACAAAAAGAGAGTGTAAAACAGGATTCTTTACAGCAGACGTTATGCTGTTTATGGCCACTGCAAATAAGGTCACACTCAAGACTGAGCCCTGAGGAACACCGTTCTCTTGAAGAAGGAGATCCGAGGTGTCTCTTCCAATTCTATAGCGGAAGGAACGTTGATCCAAAAAGGACATGAGCATCAGAGGAAGACGTCCTCTAAATCCCCAGGCATAGAGTTGTTGTAAAATGCCATGACGCCAAGTAGTATCGTAAGCCTTCTCGATGTCAAAGAATATTCCGATGAGATGTTGTCTTCGGACGAAAGCATCTTGAATTGCTGATTCCAGGAGAAGTAAGTTGTCCAGGGTGGAATGGAACTTTCTGAAACCACACTGAGATCGACTCAGCAAGTCATGCCGTTCAAGATACCAGACGAGACGTCGGTTGATAATTCTCTCCAGAGTTTTACCAACACAACTCGTCAAGGCAATGCTTCGATAACTACTAATGTTCGTTTTGTCCTTACCTGGTTTTAATAAAGGGATAAGCGTTGCTTCCTTCCAGGAATTAGGGAATACTCCCTCGGACCATGAAAGATTAAAGATATCCAGAAGGTATTCTTTCGACTCGAGACTGAGTTGTCTCAGCATTTCATAATGAATTGAATCAGGGCCAGGAGCAGTGTTGTGGACTGTCGCTAGAGCTGACTCAAGTTCCCACATAGAGAAGGAAGAGTTGTAGGGTTCCCAGTTGGTGGAACGAAAGTCAAAAGATGTGCTCTCTGCTGTTTCCCTTTTTCTCGCGAAATCAGGATCGCAGTTTGCTGTAGATGTTAGGTCAGCAAAATATTCAGCCATTGCTGTTGCCATTTCTCTGTTGTTGGTGAGAACCCGACCCTGATAATTGAGTCCAGATATTGGGACTCGAGAATACCTTCCAGATATCTTTCGGATTGACTCCCATACTTTAGTGGACGATGTTGTTCTCTTAATGGTGCTTAGAAACTCTTTCCAGGAGGTGGATCTGGATTCTTTGATAGTTCTGCGCGCTTTTGCTCTAGCAATCCGATATGCGGCGAGGTTTTCCGGAGATGGACTAGCCTTAAATCTCCGCAATGTTCTTCGTCTTGCCCGAATGGCGGAGCGACATGCGTCGTTCCACCAGGGGACATGAGGTCTTCGCGGAAATGTAGATGTTTTCGGAATGGATTCTTCAGCGGCGTGATGAATCACCTTGGTCAGATGGTCGACCCTCTCTTGGACACTTCCCGTTTCTCTGAAGACAGACAGGGAACGGTATTGTGTCCAATTAGCCTTACTGAGAATCCATTTCTGTGGCTTGCTTTCGGGAATAGTCACACGTTCCTGCAAGGACAACCAGATAGGATGATGGTCGCTACCATGCAGATCATCTTCTACACTCCATTTAAAGATATCAGCAACTTTAGGAGAGCAAACTGATAGGTCTATAGCAGTACATGACCCCGTGCCAAATGCGAAGTGGGTCATCTCCCCGGTGTTCAGTAGACATAAATCTTCTTCCTCAAAGAGGCAATTCAGCAGTCGGCCCCTGTGGCAATCGCTAGACGAGCCCCACAGTACACTGTGGGCGTTGAAATCTCCGAGGAGGAGGAATGGTCGAGGGAGCTGATAAATTAAATCTCTGAGGGAGGTCTCCGAAAAATCTCGTGTCGGAGGAAGATATATAGAACACACGGTCAT
>NNCF01126460.1:392396-402882 GCA_002313205.1 Laupala kohalensis
CTCCACGTGGTCATACGCAGTTTGTACTGTTTTTTGACAATAAATTTATTTATTTATTTATATGTTGCACTATATCTCGTCATTAAGTTTTTTCAACAATTCTAGTAAATCTCCTTCAGATAATTTCAAAGTGAGTTATTTTAACACGTATATTTAACCAAACATACTTGTTATAGTTCTCAAATAAGTAGAGTATTGGAAATGATCTGAAGGAGGCTTACTAGAATTATGGAAATAAATGATGAGAGAGCAAGTCAATCGATAAGTCAAAACGGCGTAGTATGTACAATTACGAAAATCTGAAGTCAAAAGACGTCCTCAAATTCTTATTTTTTAAATTATTTTCCCTCATTAAACGAATTAAGTCCTTCCAGAATAAAAACTAAATGATGTAATAAATCCATCTCCACCCACTTCATAGTTAAATCAAACTTCAATAGTTCAAATGTTACACATACTAAAAAAAAACAATATGAACTAAAAAAAAACAATATGAAAGAGTAAGTAAAAATAATACTAAGAAAAGGTGTTAGATTTATATTATGATTTTCACCAGTTTAAGAAAATAAAATCTTCAAATCCATTCCCTTTTCTACACAAAATTTCTACATGTTTCAAAAATAACAAAGAAATATAAAAAAGACTCTCTCACAACATAAATGTATCAAAACCTAAAACCACACGAACAAAATGGGGTAAATTAATTTACATGGAAATATTATAATGTAGAATTGGCTCGTCGGGAAAGTGAGAAATTCTGTATTCGAAGGAATGTTAGAAAGAAAGATTGTTCAAGGGAGGCTAACTGTTCATTCGCTATAAGCTGTTATTCGCCGAGTCCATTTAAATTAACCTTAACAGTATTCATTGCATTNTGTTATTCGCCGAGTCCATTTAAATTAACCTTAACAGTATTCATTGCATTTCTTTTAGTGATTAGTAGGTGCGGTTCAAGAGCGTCATACTTGTTAAATATTTATAATTTCATCACTTCCGTGAATTAATGATTCATGTAACCATATTGCTCTGAAGACGAAAGCTCGTGGGAATGGATTTTCTTGAAGTTGCTGTGAATAAAATGTGTTTCTCTCCTCAACCATTTAAACTACACTTCAACAAATTTTTCGCATTCCATTTTTTAAATTCCCTCTGTGTGAATGATTGAACAAGTACAAATGTTTTGCTTCATTTGTTTGATTTTATTCCGATACCAACAAATAAATAACAAAATTAAAATATTTAACGTAACGATCATTATTTTAATGTTATGATAAGATAAAAAAAACTCCTGCGAAGCAACAGTATCTTCCTTGATTATTTCCCGTTTTCTATTCATAAAAGAGAAGGTGATGACATTTAATTAAGCATTCAGTAAGTAGGGGTTTTAATTCATGAGGATAGTTCATAAGAATGTCATGTAAAAGATAGATAAGAACTTTTACATCTATTTAGGTAAAACTATTTATTTGAAGATTTCTTATGAGCGTTTTAGCAGACTTTTGTCGTTTCCAGGGAACACCACGTGGAGCTAGTCTCTTTTCGCTTCTTCTACCTTTACGCAGAGTATTCTTTATCGAGATCATAATTTGGAAGATTGATTCAAAATTTTGAAGATGCAAACATAATAAAATTATTTCTATTAAATCTAGCATTTTATTGAAATTATTGTGAGTGAAATGAAACAGCGAAAAATACACAAACAAAATCGAATTTATCAAAATATGAAAAATGTAGAATCTCAGACTGACCATTCCAATTTTTGAACGTTTTCCACTCTTAGAAGGAATGATTTTTTATTCCCATCCCAATCATAAACTCACGGACTTTTACGATTACTTCGTAGAGGAACATGTGGAATTGCAGCGGCAGGCGGCATCGCACGAATAATGTATCGGAGGGTTGGAACCGACGCATAAATTCATTAATTAATGAATATTTACTCATTGACAAATATTCTAAGAGAGGACGCCGAGTATTAGGGAAGTACGCTGGATAAAATAATGGTGGATATTCAAGGGATGAAAAGGAAAAAAATCGTCAGTAAAGATTGATGATGCTTTGGCAGAGTCACTACAGAAATTAGAAAAGGGTGGGAATATAAAATCTTTTGAGTATTTTTCTATGTTTTGTTTTTCATGCGGGGTTTGATTCACAATTGTTTGGACAACTGAGTAAGACAAACCCGTTGCATGTTTTTCTTCTTTCACGTGGAGATGATATGTGATAACATGAAGGCAGTGGGAAGTGGTCAGGAGCCGAGAACAGAAATGGGCGGGGTGAAAACGGTGTACATTTATGGAAGTCGAACGGATGGCGTAGTGGTTAACACTCCTGCGATCAAAGCAGAAGTGTCGGGTTCGTTCCCAGCTCGTCGCCATTTTCACCCGACTGAAAGTTATCGCAAGACACACATTATCAATTTATATCAATGTTCAAAGCATTTAATCACCAGCACGAAATTTAATACTTGATGCGAGTGAAGCCACAGGAACTCGGCAAGTAACTAGACGAGTGTACAGACAGCAGAACCCCTCTGAACCGTCCTCGGATTAACCGGCCTATCCCGTGGAACAGTTTTATTTCTCCTCTCGTTGAGCTTATAATAATAGCTGGCAGGTTGTGACTCAAACATTGATTGATAGACCGTTGCCGGAAAGTTCCTGAAAAGTAAAATGGGGTGACGCTACGTTAGCTGTGCAATGTGTTTGTATTGTAGGGGGCAGAAAAGGGACGGGGTGTGAGTTCACCAGTTTGATTCCCCTCTTGCTTCCGAGTCTATTTTTCTATGAATCAATTTTTTCTTGATCGTTTATGTATGTACGTATAGTACAGTAAAATATATCGCAATGACGTCTTACGTATTTGTTTATTCGTGAAAACCGGATGATATTGTAGGCTCTTTTTGAATTAAAATCGGTTTCTCACGGAGAGTTCGAATAAACCGATCAAACGCGTAACCGACCGGGGACCGAGTCCCGACCGCTTGAGAGGCGTTCTACTATACGAAGCGTATTGCCAGACGAGGATACTCCTGAGGACGGCGGGGAGAGACGATGTATACTACATGTGTTGGTGAGGATGTCCATCCCCTGTCACGAGGACATGGCAAAGGCGCAATGGCGAGGACTGAGTCCGCCATGTGCAAAAGGGCCATGGAGGAGAGTGGAGGAGCGGCGCTGGACAAATGAAGACGAATCGCCAACCCCGACGGCTATACACACGCTTCCCCCCACTCCCTCCAGCAACCGCTTCCGTCAGTCTCTGTCGAGATTCACTGGCGACGCGCAGGGCATTGACTCTGCCTTGCGGCGCACGATGCTTCCTACACATGAAATGCTTGGCAAAACTCTACCAATGTGGAGATGGGACCCAGATTCGAACTCGGGACCAAAGCTTAATCCGCTGATGCGCCACCCCGTTCGCTTACATGCCCCGTCTACCATTGGCATAGAACTTGCGAGACCCACAGACCTTTGAGGTGATGTCATAGAGATTAGAATCGTTTCGTGTTCGAATCTCGGTCCCATCTCCCATTTTGATTCAACATAAGCCATTCATTAATCTGTTACCAGGCGGTGATGTTCATCGCAATTTAAGAGATGTCTGTGTACCTTTAAATCGAATAAAGTGTATTCATTTTGTAGACTGTGTACATTTCTGAAAACATTACATTGAAATACACGCTTTTTTAGATCAAGATGCAAGTATTATTAACGATGTCTAATTTAATTGAGAGTAACCAATTCTTTTTTGTTTCCGGTTATTATTTGAAGTATTTTTGCCTTCGAAGAACCATCATTGAATCAGAAATGTAAATTATGTTCTGAGTTGTGAGCACGATCACAATTTTACTCATTTCCAACTCACTAAACCGCGTCCCGGACAAAACGCACACTATGTTTGCCCCTGTCTCTTATACNTGGGATACATCCACACTCGGAGCCTCGATGCGGCGAAGTGCCATAGAGCCTCTTGGAGTGAAGCTCACCAGGTAATTAAAGTTGGTTTATAGACAAATTGATTTCGAGAAATGTAAAAAATGTTTACTTCTTATTGGAGGATTTTTACACAACGTACACGCTTCCTAGCGTATACTTTACGCTGATGACGCTAACCGCGTAACGTACATGGTGCAATCGATGCATTTAGCATAGCGTATCTTCGGATCAAATCATAATAAAAATTGTAAACCTAAAATAACTACTGTTATGCAAAGCGTACACAATTAAACTGTACTGTGAGAACACCAGCACGTGCTCATACAGGAGACACAACCTACAAATCTCTCATAACCTCTCAGATATCAACATAACCTCAAATCCAGATCAGGATCCGCCATGACCTCTCTCATACCACTAACATAATACGAAAACAGAGGCGTTGCAACGTACTACGCTAGGAGCGTTAGTGTACCTCTAACTTCTGAGCATGCGCAGAAGTAACTTGCATGTGGATAGGGTGTAGGAAAGCTCGAAGATACGCTATGCAAAAACTCTGTTGAAAGTGGATAATGGGGTATGGTCTCCTCTCTGGCTGGGGAATATAAATTATTGATTTCGAGTAATTACATTAATGATTTCAAGATTTAAAATAAAAGTAAAATATGAAAAAGACACTCGAATATTGGGGACTGGACCTCACTTCCAGTGATTAAATATTTAGGAGATATTTAAGTAAACAAAACTTCTGTATGTGATGGGAACTTTTGAGGGTACTGTAAGACAACACAAGCGAATGAACAATTTAAATAGTTTATACGATTCAAAATAGATTTTACAAAATTTTAAACACATCTTTAGAATTTTGAAATTGTGTTCGGGTATAACAAATTACATGTATGAGTACTTTATTATAGTGGTACATGATCTACAATATTATTTTAAGCTAAACATAAACAAAAAGTTTTCCTCTTTTAATTGTCAATCATATAATTTTTATCTGATAATGGTTTGCTTTCATCTATGAATTTATTTCCCACACATAAGATTTTTCCTATTTTGAAGATTTGTTATTGAGCGCTTTCGTGAATTTTGATTCTTTCTCTAGTTGCTTGACATTTGCCCCACTTTATAAACGCCAATTGCAGTAAACAAGGTAAATTCTGACACTTTTATGTCTAGTTTTCTATCTTGTTCTATGAATGTAACAAAAACAAAGTTTAAATTGCCCTGAATTAAAATTCCCTCCTTCGGTTTCGACCACGTTCCTTTCGTCTGTGCGCACTGTGGAACGGTGGCGAGAGGTTGCTATGGCGGTGGTGGGCAGAGAGGAGCATGAGACGAGGTGTGACAGTGGACAACTTGTATCTGTTCGACGAAGCTATTTCTGTTAAATGATCCATTTAAATTCGCTCTGCAGATGCACGCTCTGCGGTGGAGAAATAATTTCCTGGCGACGTCCAGGAAATTAAATTCCTGACAGAAACAATTAGAAATAAAATTGACTTTGCGATATAGAAGCACGGCGGAAATTTCTTTTGTAGACTGTGTTCCTTTGTAAAAACGTTGCGTTTGAAATGTACTTGTTTTTTAGAGCACATTATGATCTATGGTGATTAAGATGCAAGTATAACATATGTTGCTTCATTCAGTTCTCAAGAAAAAAACTATTTTTCTTCTGTTTTTGATTTGAAATATTTTTTGTTTTAAAAAAAATCATTGATGAGTTTATTTCTGTAAGTCTGCATTTTAGCAATAATTTAATAACATAAAATATTTTACACCAGAATGAAAATTTCGTCGCGTACTTATTCTCTGTGTATTGCCTTAAATTGGGACATTTATTTCCTTTAACCCTAGAATGTTGAAAGTGGATAATGGGATATGATCTCCTTCCTGACTGAGGAATATAAATAAGTTTATTCTCAAAATAACAGTTACAAAATGCGTATGACTACGTGAAGGACACCAAACTAATTTACTCTCCGGGAGCAAGCAAGGGATTATCCCTTCAATCGCCTGAGGCAGAGGCGGATTTTACATTTCAAAACGTTTTTAGATACGAACAAAAATAGATCGGTATGCGTTAAAATATTAACATAATACCAAAAAATTTGTATTTAATAAAACACACAAAAAAAGTTATTTCAGGGTTACGTATTATCAAANACCAAAAAATTTGTATTTAATAAAACACACAAAAAAAGTTATTTCAGGGTTACGTATTATCAAAGGATATATTATTCGGAAAGTATGGTTTATAAATGGGGCAAGGGTGTCGGATGCCCTTCCATAAACCTCCCCGTGGCGGGTGATTTATGAGTGAAGTGAAGGGTGAATGAGCTAAGGACGCAATTCTGAGCTGAGATCTAACGTCATACGTTGTAGGATGATCCACAGACTACGTGAAGACAGTGACCATCCCTTTGTGGTCCTCTATCACCGCAATGTCCTCTACGCCACAGGTACAATGCGCCTGTGATTGAGGGAGGGGGATATTTCACTCTCACACTCCCTCCCCCCTCCCCCCGACCACGGCATTTCAGTGAAGACCCACGTCATTCCGTGAGAGAAACGCACTATGTGAAGATAGCGTTCTTACAATTGTTTCAGGATTCTTCGAGTTATACTTGGGAATATCTCTCAATATTTTTATAGAGATGTAAAGAGGTTTCTGTTTTTTTTAATAAATAACTTTTTATTACTAATTATCTAATTATTTGTTACTATTATCCGAAAAACTACAGTAAAATGTAATTAAAATGTGAACAATAAAAATATAATTAGAGTTTAGAATAATTAGACTTATATTAACCGACAGAACAACTAAACAAAACCTATGAATCTTGTCATTTTGACCTGGTATATCTCATCCTACTTTTAAAATATTTTTTTCTGATTTATTTAATTACTCTTTTCGATAGGTATGGTATTGTAAATATGTTCCGGGTTCAGGCATTTTCCTCTATAGGTGCCGTCATCTTCGGTTAAAACTTTATTTCTGTAATTCCCTTTTGTGGAAACTCCAATCTCAGTCACTTTGTGATTCCCCCGTTCTGAAAGTATCCCCAGTTTTTGTTGATATCGCATGTTTGCCTCGCTATTCGTCCTCTTTCTTCCAGAGCCCTGGTTCTACCACTTCCAACCTCACTCTCTCTCTCTTTCTTTCCTTTTAGATTAAAAACTAAAACTAAAAATACCTGGAGTGTGCCCCTCTCAACTTTCCAATTATAATTTGATAACAAAATCTCGTGGCAATAAACAACCTACATAGCACTAAATATTAAAGACAAGACAAAAACTCTCCCAAAATAAATCATAATTATTTAACGAGATGACATATTTAAAAGATCAAACGATTTCAAATTATTTATCATCTCATTACATGGTAAACTCCTAAACATAATAATTACACGTTCAAGTTTCGAAAGCATTAATTATCATCTACATTAAATTCTTTGCAATAACCTTGTAGACAGGTACTAAAAAAGGCGCCTCCAAAACCAATTTTCGCTGAACCTCGAAAATGGTGCGACGTACAGAGATGCGGTTTAGGAATCACCAAACAAAATGCTTCTATNAAGAAACTGGAAGTGAGTGGCGGTGTATAATTGAAATCGGAATGAACTGTCCAGAAATAGGCTTTTATTTCCAAGGTATTCAAAATCAAGTCTCAAGTTTGGTTTCGATACATCTAATTGTTCTTGAGTCATCGGGGGGACACAATTCTTAACATACATACACACACACACGACATTGGACACCATCGCCAAAATTTGAAAATAGACTCTCCTGGAGCCAATTCGCAAAGATCCGAAGAGATCTCAAGTTTTTTTCGACAGAATACAATAGTTTCCTTTCACACTCTTCATAATTCGAAAGATAAAAAAACCCGAAAACAATAAATTCTATAAAACCATTCTACACGTTAATTAATTTGCGTAAGATTCAATGAAACTATGTGGGGTCGTAAACCGTAGTCTAGGTCTTTTAAAGATCACAGAAGCAAACTAATCGAATCTATTCATAATCCTAAATTCTCTTCTGCCATTTTCTTTATCAAATTAGAAGGACCTCAGGGCGTGGCAACCTAGATATTTCTTATCATCTGAATGTTCTTTTAAATTATGTGTCTTTTTATAGACAAGGAATACCTGTGTATTCAATGGAATCTTCATCAATAAAAAGAAACCAAGGGAAATTTAAAATTATACTTTTGTATTTTTAAATAAGCCGAAGTTTTGATGTCTGATTTGAGATCTTCATCAGGGCTTTTTCATGGAAAGTAACAGCTGGTTCACAGTAAGTTGAACCTTCGTTGAAATTTCCATTATGTGACAACTTAATGATTATCTGTTAATATTTTTTAAATAGAACTTATATAAACTAGAGGTAATATTGCAAAATAAAACAATATTAATAGTATGATCTAACGGTATTAAACTGAAAACATTTTAAGTGTGTTATTAAGTTCACTCAGAAGAATCTATAAGATGTTGAATAATTTTATAATTAACCAGCTGTTACTTCCCATGAAAATGCCTTGATGAAGATGTCAAATCAGACATCGCAATGTTGACTCATGTTAAAATAATTGTATAATTTTAAAATCCATCAATTGACTTAGTTATATTTTGAAGAATTAATTGAATTAACAGATATTGATGATTGTCCCTACAAAAGTTACTTATAATTTATTAGAACATTCAGGAGATGGAAGACAATCAGAAAATAGATATTATTGAAGTGTTATCATGATATTCTGATCTATGTTTTTCCAAATTTTGAATTTAAAATTATTTCTCTTGTGTTAAAGCTGAAACCCAAAAATGGTCGATGATAAAAATCAATCTTCAAAATGAAAGTTTCAACTGATGTTCGAAATTCGAGCGAATTAGATGCATGGATATTTTGTCTTCTGCTCTTGTAACTGACCAAAGTGATTTCGGAACCAACAGTCTGAGTTCAGACTCACTTTATCAAGTCATGCTTCATAACATTCTATGGTTCTTTAAGTTCTTTTGAACGTTTAAAATGTATATAAAATAATGCAAAAATATGTTGATATCTTATATCTCATTTAGCTAGTAAAACAAATCTCACCGATCTTTAACTATTAAAAACTGTTTTTTTTAATATTTGGATGACAGACGTTGTCTTTCATCATAAAGGGACACATTTTCAAAAATATATAAAGTGTGAATCTCCTTATCATAATAAATTTTCAAAACCTAAATCAAAAGCGTACATTGAGTTTTAGAATATTTTATAGATGACCTCGACCACTCTAAAGAACTATATAAATTTTTGTAGGAACGTTCTAGACCATGGGCGATCCAGGATTCGATTTTGGGAGGGACCTATAAAGAGAAATACTGAGGTGTGCAAGTATTTTCTATTGAATTAACTTCTAGAAACTGCAATTTCAGATATTAATATACATAAATAAGGCATTAACTTAAATTAAAATTTTCATAAATACATTTATGAAAAAACTTGTGATAAACTACATGATATGTGATAAATAAAAGAATGAATAGAAGAAAACAAATACAGAGAGAGCAAAAACCCACAAATTTACTGGGGTTTGCACTTTTCAACTTTTCTACCTGCGCGGCGGAGGGTCAAGCTGTAGTTACGTAGCGGGTAGTCCTCAGGGCTGGACAAGGAAAAAGTTTACAGACTACAATCGCCGCCGTGTGGCCCATCTTAAGAAATGTAAGAGTTATTTCACTAGACCATATTTATATTTCATTCACCGCAGTAACGGTGAATCTACGAAAATAAATATATTTACAAATATACACGGTATATTGCTAATAAATCACTGTTAAAACCACTGTTGGCAATATGTTTGCCGAGAATTACACAATACGAGATTTAATGCTTTCTGGTCAAAAGTACGTTATAAACCACCTCCTCCACCCACACCACGGGACGTCATGTGACCACCGGATGATTACGCATGTCTCATACTAATTTGTTAATAATTATCAATGAATGCATACGACGAATATTTTGTTTTGCACGAATACTCCTGAGCCAGAGTCTCATACGAAACCCTATTTGTTTAACGATGCTGCCTATTTCGTTTTAAAAGTACCAAGCCACCGATGACAAATAATGCAGTACAGTAGACCCTCTCTTCATCGACCTCGGATTAACCGACATAGCATGTGGAACGATATTTCTTCTTCCGAGCATAATAGCTGGCACGTAGAAACTCAAGCAATGCTGTATTGAGGGACCTACGCTGGAAAGTAAAACTGGGAGACGCGGTGTTATGTGTGTGTGTGTGAGGGGGGGCAATGCGTTTGTGTAGTGGCGGGCACATCGGGAAAGAGCGAGGAAGTTCCCCAGTTTATTCCCTATATATTTACAAAATATATGGAAGAAATTATACGTTCTGCATATTTTGTCAATTTAACTGTAATTTCATATTCCAAGAAATTACAGTTAAATGTGTGAGGTTTGAAAGTTTATATATATATATTTGTGGGGCTTTAGGGCTCGTCAACAGCGAGGTCATTAGAGCCCTTAAAGTTTAT
>NNCF01126460.1:410782-467747 GCA_002313205.1 Laupala kohalensis
ACAAAAGAGGATTTCTGTTTTCTAACGTGAATATTTGAAAAGACGCCTCTCAAATGTCCCTGTATTTATGTGTTAGAAAACTCAATCAAACTGAAAAAGGACGGAAAATTTATGCTACGGAAAATTTCGTGATAGAAGATTAAAATAACGAATTTATTTCTGGAGCATATGACAAAAATTAACCTTGTGTATTATCTTCCAATAAGAAAATGTTTGGTCTGCTGTTCTGCAGCACCCGAGTCATCATATTCGTTACTTACGCGTCAGTACCAAAATGTTAATGAATCTAATTTTCATTCTCTATAACTATTCCTTTGTAAAGGCTGTTATTTGCATTTAAGTCATTATAACATAATACGAAATACGCCTTTAGTAGCATATTCAGAAAAAGGAAATTCGACAAATGAAATTCGTTTTCGAGTCAATTAATCGCTCAACATAATTAATGAGTGATATTTTGGTTTACATTTTCACAAATATTTGGAAAACACCATGTAGCAATTAGGACAAAAATATTGTTGATTTAGCACATTAAAATTAATTCATATATAAATAAATAAAGTAAATACATTTATTGTCAAAAAAAGCAGTTACAAACTGCGTATGACCACGCGGAGGATAATAAACTAATTTTCTCTCCGGAAGCAAACAAGGGACCATCGCGTCAATTCCGATCAAGGGCCCTAAGACAGAGGCGGATTTTATGTTCTAAGACTTGTACTTCTAACAATAAAAATTGTTCGGTACGTGTTATAAAATTAACATAATACCTACAAATTGTTATTTAATACAACACAAAAAAGTTATTTCAGACGTACGTATTATGATCAAACTATCGATTGGAAAGTATTGTTTATAAATCGTAACTATTAAATAACACTGAATTCCAGATTTTTTTTTTCAACAGATATCAATCGAGATACGCGAAGCGTTTGGAAGGAAGAGATGAAACAGGGAAAAATAAAGACAAAACTAGAAAACTGATAAAGTCGAGTAAAACCGAGAATTCGAGAGAAATCCAGAGAATAGAACAGTGGGAAGGAAAATATAGACAGGGTTTAATGGGGGTAACCCGAGCTCCATGGTCAATATCCCATCTGCTGTCAAGTGTCGTTTAGACGGAAGCGACGTTCGTTGTGTGTGCAGAGGTCTTCTCGGGCAATTAGCTTTGTTTCCCCAACAGCCTCCTCTGCGCATCGCATCGCAATGGATCAATGGCAGACACCAGAGATAGGGTATTCAAAAAGTTAATCTTTTTTTTTTTTCAGTTCGTTGGGTATGATGTCAAGAAAAATATTCGCAGATCTGGAAAACGGTGTGACGTACAACAATGCGGCTTAGCTAACTGACCAATCAAAATGCTCCTATGCATATTTTCAAAATTTTGAATTTTAAGAAACTGGAAGTGGAGCGCGGCGTGTAGATCAAGTCGGAATGATCTGTCCAGTCATAGGCTTATATTCCCAACGCATTGAAGTCAAATCTCAATTTTCGTTTCGATGCATCAGTTTGTTCGTGCGTTGTCGGGGGAAACCAAAATTCTAAACATTCATAGACACACACAGACGACATTGGAAACCATCGCCAACATACGGCCCTGGAGCCAATTCGCAAAAATCCGATGAGATCTTTAAAAAATTTCTGACCGATTGCAATACTTTCCGTACACATTCTGTGTAATTAGGAAGTAAAAACGTATGGGGCTATAAAATATCGTATTATAAAATTTAGTCGTAGCAAACAAAATCCCGAAAATGTTGATTTCTCAAAAGAACGATTAGAGACCGGAATTTAATACCTGCAACGATCGTGGAAAAGATTTCGAGCTCTGTATCTATTCGCTGAGTTAGCTAAGTTATGGAAGAAGGGGTGCGTTAGTAGATATGTGAAGAAAGTGGTAGGAAAGTGACGTGATAAGAAGGGAAATGCTTGAGTTACAAAGGGTGGGCAGGGAAATGTGAAGTAAAGTGAGGTTGCACTAAATGAATAATTCGAGTGTTCGTGTCACCAGCCGTAAAATGTTCAATAAATAATTATAAAAGATAGATTACTTTTTTTAGTTGTTTCATGGTCGCATTTTTATTTTTAATATTAATCATTAATTTAGTTCAATCATTTATTTAACAATTTTTTAATTTCAGTTGTGTGCAATATTTACTTCTTGTATATTGTATAGTATTTCCTTATAATCTGTCATCGGACAAGATCTGTCCATTTGCTGTTCAATAAATATTATTACGATAAAATTACTGCAAGAGTAAACAAAAGGAAAGTGAAACTAACCGTAAAACGGGGAGAATTCACAGGGACTAACCATTCAAAAGGAAGGGAGCAAGAACTAACGTTAACTTAAAGAAATAAAAGTATTTCAATTTGCACAATTAGAAAAATTTACGTAAATACTATGTAAAATTCTAGAGTGAGCTGGCACATTTATGGATGCATTAGTTTGGGTCCAGGTCCATAGCGGTACGTCAAACAATACTACTGTGTACTTATTTGAATTTCATAGACAAATATTATGCATGTTCTCCTTTTTCCAATTTTTTGCAAAGTATAATTTTGTTTACTTTTAATATTTACTTTTATTTCATATCTCATTTTGTTTTCAATGTTGCTAGATTATTTTTCATTTTATTTTTTATTTTTGTATTGTGTAGAACATTTTTAAACACACGATTCGCTAAAGAAGGAAAGATTTCTTTACATTTATGCTTTACGAAAGAAAATAATTGCTTTTTTGAAAATAATAATTACAAAGTTACGGGACGTGACAAAAATCCATTCCCCAGTTTTTTCCGAGACAATTCCAATGATCTATCAACCAACATAGTACGATACCGACCGATGCCTAGTAATTTATAACACGATGAACTTCAAATTATTACATAAGATCATTTTCTCGCAAAACCTTTTAAGCACGGCTCTTAACAAAAACACGAAATATTCAGTTGTACGAAACTGAAGTTGTAAGACAAGCAATTACTAATGTGAATGCTTTTTATTATTGCTTACTTTAACACGAATTTCAATGGGTTCTGTAGTCCACGGATCGAGCATAAAAGCGCCTTCTCTGTCTTTCCATGGAAATAAGTATTTGATGTTGTCATACCCAGCAAGACGAGATTCTCGTATTTACTTTCTTAAGAACGGACTTAATGAGATTTACAACTCTGTTAAGATTCGTTGGAGGAGTCTCAGAGAAGCTGTACTTCAAGAGGAAGTCGTCAAAATGAAATATAATATCTCTTACATCTCTCTTATCTTCCTAAATACTAAAATGAAAAAAAAAAAATCATGACAGAGTTCGGAAATGACACGTGTTTTATTAGCACAAGATGATAATTACAGTCGAAATTCTAATATAAATAAATTATTTCCAGTTAAGAACCATGGAGTACATAGTGTGGGATTGTGAATGTTATAGTGAAGAACGAGCAAGATTTAAAGCGAAATTAAAGAGACAAGATAGGATTGGAACAAGGGAATATTTCAAATAAATAGCAAACTTCAAATTTTTCCAAATCTATGTGCATGAAATACGGGAAATTAAAGAAGAGACGAAATTAAGCTAAAATAGACAATTAAGAGAAATTCCGTAACAACGTTTCTTTGGGGAAGATATAGCATTTCTTCGTAGTGCAGTAGAACCCCTTCTAAGGGACCTCGAATCCATCAATCCATCTCGTGAAAAAGTACTGTTCTTCCAGCGTTTAATAGCGGGCACGAACTGACTCCAACATTGATTGTAGGACGACAACAAGGGGTAACGCTATGTGAGGTGTGCAATGTGTTTGTGTTGTGGCGGGTACAACAGCGGAGAAGGAAAGTGTTCGCTCGTTTGATCCCCCTCTTGCTCCCGAATATATTTTTTTTTAATAAATCAACATGTACATATGTCTTCGTTTATAAGTTTACATACAGTAAATATAAATAAATAAATAAATTTATTGTCAAAAAAGCAGTACAAACTGCGTATGACCTCGTGGAGGACACTAAACTAATTTACTCTCCGGAAGCAAGCAAGGGACCATCCCATCAATTCCCATCAAGGGTCCTAAGGCACAGGCGGATTCAAAAATTTTAGAAAAAAATTCCTAGATAATGTAACTATAGATTATTCTAAGTATAGTGTTTATAAATCTTAATAATTGAAAGAACACTAAATTCAGTACGATAAAATTATTTGCAATGACATCTCATTTGCTTGTTCATTCGTGAATTGCCGGCTCTCTTTGAACGAAAATTAATTTTCAACGTGAACCTCGGATTCATCGGGCCAGGGTTTCGGCCGCGGCCAGATCGGTTAAGACGGGTTCTACTGTAATTGAAAGCAACGACGCCATATAAAATGTCTATTTTAAAGAAAAGAGCGCTTAAAGTAGCAATCTTTCTATTGTGTGGGTGTGTGGGGGAGGGGAGAGCAATGGTATTTCTTTGTAGCAAACGAAAAGCAGCGTTCGGAATTCCATCTGTGGAATCCGATTGAGCCGTTGACCTCCTCTTTCATCTGCGATCTGACTTCGTCTCTTCTCGAGGCATTCATCTCTCGACCTCTCGCTTTTGCTCCGGGCTTAAGTGCAAGAAGCCTTTGGCGTTTGACGTTTTACTGCCTCTGGAGTTGGAGAATCGGAGAAACGATATACCGAAAAGGAAGACGCGACAATGAAATAGAACGAACAGCATACCAGTCGATTTTATTTCGCTATATTCCTTGATAACTAATATCAAAATCTGGTGATACGTTTCCCGTTTATTACCCAGCAACATATTTCCTTGAAAGTACGAGAAATTAAAAAGAACTCACGAGAATGCATTATTACAAAAGATTAACTCACGTAAATGAAAGTGAGTCCATGAACCAAAATCTTTATTTTACAGGAGATATAAGAACTGACTAAACGTCATAATTGGTTACGGAAAGTAATAGAAAAATTATCATAAATTTGATGTTGCAACTAATGTTGCTTAAAAAATTTAAGGTGTTCTGTTGAAACCAAGGTAAATGTCTAATAATTAAAATATGAAGAATGTTCGAGTAGCCAGCCACATGTGGTTTCTAGAAACCCCACAATTTCCTAAGATAGTCCCAAAATAGTCACGTCCTTGCCAGGTCTTTCCGAAAGCATACTGGAAAAACAGTAAAAAATATATATATATATCAATTTCCCCAATTGATATTGCATCATAGTGATATTAATACACTAAAACCAACAAATATGAGAAAATAGTAATACGTTATAAAAGAAACATTTCAAGAAATATCTTCCTCATAAAATATTTTATGTTTATCGTAATCAAAAATATGTTTATTGTCTTCAAAATATTGTATCAAACAAATTTGAGTATTGCTGCGAGTACAATCAAACGAATTGGATGACTTTCACCGCAGAATATAAACAACACGAATACCATTACTAAACGGCTTGTACAGCATCGAGGTGGCCACTTGGTACACGTGTTCGCCTCGCTATGATTAGCTGTAGGCGCTAATCTACAAATAATTTTCCGATTTTTTAAATATTTTTTTTGCGTTTATTACCATGCCCATTTACATACCTCACGTATCCTCACTCCTGAAACTAACCCCAATAGGTATTATGTTTTTATACTTAAATTCTAAAACAAACTTTTATTCTCGATATAAGAACTCGTGTACCAAGAAGACACACAAAGCTCTAATGATCAATCATCATAACTTAATACAAATTTTATTCTATTTTATGTTAAATGAGCGATATAGTGAATATAAATATTCATAGTTCTTTTTTAAACAGCGTATAAAGTGAAAATAAATATGCAATACATGAATGAAAATAAGCTTAACATCGATGCAAAAATAGAATTAAAAAATCTTACCCAAAATTTTCCGTAAATTTGGATTTCTCACCCTCGTCGTCATACGCGTCGTGAGGTACAGATCTGGGTGAAATACGAGGTCCGACATCCGCACCTGCACGCGACTCAGCATGACGCAGAGAAAGAACTGCACGTTACTCTATGTACTACGGTAGAACTCCTCTTAGCCGGTCTGGTCGGTTACCCGTTCGGTTGGTTAATGTGTCGTTCCCGAGTCGATCGATTTTCGTTAAAAAAAAAAACCTACTTCATCATCAGATGATTAGGAGTAAACAACTGAAAGAGACGTCCTTGCAACTCATTTTATTGTACTGTACGTACCATACTGTATGTACATAAACATACGTGAAAAAATTGATGCGTGCATAGAAAAATAAGAATAAGTAAGTACTGATTCGTATAAAAAGAGACTCGGAAGCAAAAGAGGGGAACGAAACTGGCGAAGTCCTGCCCCCCCCCCTCCTCCGTTCTGTCCACAACAACACAAACAATGTTTGATTCTCCACCTGCCAGATATTATACGACGAAAGAGAAATAAAAATTCACGGGATAGTGCGGATAAAACGAGGTCCGATTGATCCGAGACTGGTTTAGAGAGATTCTACCGTATATTCAAAATATAGACACCGAATTACTTTTCAAGTACCTGTATTCGAATACAACTTAAAATCTTTACAATTTGCTCACAAAACTTAAAATAGTTCACTTATAATACTTTCTGAAGCCCCACCAATGTCTCAGGTGGTAGTGTTGTCGCTCATCGCCATGTCATCCCGGGTTCGATTCCCGATGGGGTCAGAAAATTTGTAGCTTTTCACATAAATGACCCAGTTCATATAGCTGTGACTACTGAAAAGCAAAACCTTCCTTCCTCTACCCAGCTCCTATTAGTACCAATAACTCGAAATATTACTAACTACTTCTACTAACCCCTCCACGTGTGCCAGGTTGTTGATAAACCCAGCTAAGCGGCCCCCTACTAACAATGACCTACCACCCAATTCCTATCGCTCCTTGTAGATGAGCTTCAATAGTACGCTACATTTCCCACACACAAATACAATCAAAAAAGAAAACTTTCTAAGTTATTAGTGCAACATCGATTTCCAATATGATTAGTAGCATTGAAGAAAATATCGACAAAAGCAGTAATTGCTTATTCGGTTTCCCATCTAATACAACATTTTCTCGTCCAACAAATAGAAAATGCTGACAAGACGTACGGAGCAGAGGTGATGGGACTTTTCTTGCGATGACCACTTTCCTTACTCCCTTTCATTGAAGCGTCTTGAATAGCATCTCTCCCTTTGAGTACATTTTCCCCTCCGCGTAACCATAACATCGAACAGTGGCCCACGGTTGCAAGTCAGCATCAAGTTCTCCCCACAGCAAACTTATATTGAAGGGAATGCGAGCCGTAATATTGTTGACCCCAACGGATGTAGTGGTTCTTCCGCATCCCGGGTCTTCTTAAGGCATTAGATGACTCGGTCACTTTTACTTAGTGCCTGTCCCCTTGGTTCGTCCTTTGTCAAGGTCTCCAAGGGCTATCAGCACTCACGGCTCGAGATCGTCATTTTACGAACCTCAATAACTGCCACACATTCATTGGCTCAGGTTCTGGTCCGTTTAATGCAGGAAATACTATCTGCTTAGTAATAGGAGCGATGATGAAGCGAATTCGAAGTGTTTGTTTGGGTTCTGAAACATCCCATATATTCCAATCTCACGACGATAATATCATCAAGGATGACCAAATTGCTTTTAAATCTTTTCACCGACTAATTACTATAACAATAATAAATGTATTGTCAAAAAAGCAGTTACAAACTGCGTATGACCACGTAGAGGACAATAAACCAATTTACTCTCCTTAAGTAAACAAGGGACTATCCCATCAATTCCGATTATGCGCCCGAAGACAGAGGAGGATTTAAAATATTTTTAACCTAGTAAGATAAGTATGAAAGTAATTAGGTAAGTGTTAAAATATTAAAAACAAACCAACGAATTTTTATTTAATCGTACAAAAAAGGTACTTCGCAAGTGCGTATAGTTATAACTATAGATTATCCCCTAAAATATTGTTTATGAATCGTCGCTATTAATACAACTGTAAATTCGAGATTTATGACAAACATGACAATCGCAAACACGTACGACGTAATCGCTTTGAAAAAAAAACATGGAGATGTAAATTTGAGCTTCGTAACGGCCGTCTAGAAAATGAAATCTGGAGAGAGAACAAACCAACTGTCCATAAATATTGACGATTCGAAGCGGAGCGGCGAAGATTTAAAAAGAAATCCCGGAACACGTTAATTGACCGTCTCTCTCATGTGTAGCGAAACGGTTCCCCGTGGACACGACTGCCAATAAAACGCAACTTGCGTAGGACTGAGAAGTCAGCTGCATTTGCTTTTCAGTGATGGTGGAACATGATGGTTTCGACCTCCCTCGACGGTGCTTTCGAACGAAACCAGTGAGAAGGGGTGAGGTGGGGAAGGGAGGGGGGATAGCTTTCTGTTGACGTGTTAACAAGGCGGTTACGGCGGAGACAAAGAGGGTGTTACGACGGGGGTGAAAGGGTGTCATCATTAACATTTAAATTGAAATCGCCAATAGAGGCGACGGGGTTGAAGCCGTAGGAGGGGGATGGTCGACAGACACTCAATTTCCTATTTAACACAAAAGCCCTTCCTCCAAGATGGTCAGTTGACTGTGCTCTGGAATGGAACAGGAAGTTAAAATTGAAGACAGGAAGGAAGGAAGGAGGTACGTTTAAAAATATTGTAATACAATACAGAGATGAAATACCATAAATTCGAAAGATATATCACTAATATAAACGAAATAAAGGATGCAACGAAGAGCTAGACGGTCGAAAAGCACCCTTCTCCTTGTAGATAGGGGTGAGATCCTACGAGTAGTCTCGAGGAAAGGACAAAAAAGACAAGACAGAAATGACGAAAGAAGGACAGAGAACAAGACAAGAATGAGAAGAAAGGAATATACTAACCAGGAAAATGTCGTAGAATGTCGGAAGATACAAACACGGCACGAAATAAATTAATGTAATAAATAAATAATAAACAATGGCACAGAGAAGAAACAATTGATAAACAACTGTGAAAAGTATGAGAAATACAATAAATATACGACACTCGTAACATTTTTATAGGGTTTGAGGAAGATCGAATACAGCGACAACAAATGATGAGCATTTACATAGTCGAAGGTTAGGTGGCCAATGGTCAACATCCAACAGAAATGAAAAAATAACTCTTCACTTCAAATCGGATTGAAGACAGAAAGGAGACAGTAAAAAATTCCATCGAACAAGATATAAAACCCAGTCATGTTAAAGTTGTTGTGTTCTTTTTATAGATCGCTTTGTTCAGCAAAGAGTTGAGTAAATCTTGTCAATACTCTTTTTAAGCATTAGGATGACTTAAAGAGGAAATTTCGTTTAAAATTGCGATGAATAATTAAAGGAAATGAGATCCCATTGGTTCGCAAGACATCTTTCAGTCCGATTAAAACTGGATTCCGGTTGATGGGGTACATTGCTACCATTTCCTGTTGCCAGTCACCGCTGGTGCCACTCACGTTTCATTGAGTATAAACATAGTTGCAACAATTGGTCGTAATTATCTCTACCTTCAAAGAGAGGGGGAATATATAACTATAAAAAAGATAAATAACAGCGCTGCAATTTTACATTCTGACGAGAAAAAACACCTCATTATAATGTGACAGTAAAAGAGGTAGCATCGAGTCTCACTTCGGGTTTCCCTTTATCTTCAGGCTGTAAGCTTTTACCCAGTTAATAGACTTGTGTATCAGATCTTAGTAATATTCCTGACAGAGTTAATTAAATTACTTGGTATTTTAAGAAATCATACCAACCTATGAGAATTATTAATTACCAAAATATAAATAAATAAATAAAATTTATTGTAAAAAAAGCATTTACAAACTGCGCATGAGCAGGTGGAAAATAAACTAATTTACTAATAAACTAAATATATAAGAGAATTGATTTTTTTCTCTCAAAACAATACATTCATTAACGTACGTGAGAAAGAATGGGAAAATTCAAATATTAACCCTTGAATCAGATAATTTTAACAATTAATTTCACGAAAAAAAACTTCATTTTTTCTTTTGAAAATTGTTGAGATTGAATTTATACGATTTAACAAAGTATTTATTTTTATTTGAGTTCTTTTATGTGGTCAGATGACATTTTAATTACTTTTTTTCGGAATTTCTTCTCCAAAATTTTACAGCGAATATTCGAAATGTTTCATTTACAATAACAACCACAAAAATTAAACTATAGGATAAGACGACGTCGAACGGTAGTTGAGTCCTCCTCCGCCGCGTAGCGCCTCCAGGTAAACTGACCTTGAAATACTTGCCCTGCGCGCCCGCACCTCACACCACCCCCACTTTCCTGTCCTTGAAATTTATGTAAAAGTAAATCGCCTTCACAAATGCTCACAGCTGACCCACTTATCGCCAGCTGGGCAGCAACGAAAGTTCATTGACTTTTTTGGCTTACGTTAATTCCATGTCTTCAGTTCGCGTAACGAAAATTTACCAATAACTTAAATAAAATGGAATTAAATCCTGTTGTAACACTAGTATTAGAACTAAGCCCAACACTTCGTCCACAAATGATTCTTTAACACTTCACGAATTAAATTCACAAAATATCTCCTGGATATAAAATCGTAATTTCGTAAATAATTAGATCCTGCTTCGCCGCACACGAGCAGTGTTCAACTTAAAAACGAAATTCCGCGATAAATTGGTTCTTAATTTTAAGTTTGAACTCTTTAGCAAGTTCAAAGTTCCCTTGTACGGGAAAATTTTTAATGTAGATTATAATAAACAACATTTAATATAAATACTACACTGCTTTTTGACGACGGGACAAGACTGGGATGTTTCTGCTTTCATCTTGAGGGATGCACTTTCTATTCGGTGACGAAATGATTCGCCTGGGGAGTATGTGGCGGGCAGGTTACGTGCATTATTTACACGCGCTAATAGCGAGCATTGTGGTCGCGTACCATCTCTTTACTCCAACCTCCTCATTCCTACAATGCTTCCTGATGAGGGGTTTAATAAAGAATGAGGCGGCTCCTTAGACTTCTGCGTGCCGTGACGTCATCACATCTCAGTCGATTGCTTTGTCTCTTGACACACAGTGGGTCGAAAGTGATGCATCAGTGGGAGAAACAATCACATTCTCCTCGTAAGTTTCGACCAGGTGACAATAGCGACGATCCTGGAATCGAACCCGGGACTCCTGTTTTGATAGCTAGGGTGTTGACCACTATGCCATCCGTTTGTCTTTCACAATTGTACACCATTTCCACCTAGGTCTAACCCTTGAAGACCTGAGACACATCCCCATATAGAAGATATGTGACCCAATTTTAATTACAGCTTAAAATACTTGACACTTTTCAGGATAACGTAATCCATAAAATAATTTAACGCACCGACAGAGCAAAATTACAACGTAAAGTTTTATGTGTACTTCACAAACTCTCTTCGTCATCTTTTTAATAAATTTTACGCAAACATTGTACAGCAATGACTATTGAATACAATAAGCTTTTTTTTTTCATTTCTCGGGCATTATATCAGATGAGAGTTTTTTTAAAATTTTGTTTGTTTTGTTTTGTTTCGGAACTAAGAAAAGATAATCTATTTTCACGCAGTGTAAATATTTTGAAGGTATATACGTACGAGAATAAAACCTGGTCACGTGATAACTCGAAGAGTACGAGTTGCAACGCAGAACAATTTTAACTTAAGATTTACCAACATAAAATGCTCTTTGCAACGTATTTTTAATAGATAACTTCAATTCAATTACCAATACTTCTCGTTCAAAAATACTTTTTCTATCAACAACTTATTATCTCTCCGTCCAATTAACGAAATATACCATTTACTTGATACGCTGAACTCAAATACAATATTTTGGAAATTATTAATGATTAGCTGAGTACCCGGGCTTTGCTCGCTGGGATTTCGTAATATCACCGTAACTTTATTTTTTCTCTGATCCAGTGAAAATATTATCCATAAATGGTGGACGATTGATAAAATTGGTGTCTAACAGTCCCTCATTTAATTAAGAAAAATGTTTAAAAAAACATCAATTTCCCATTTCACCTCCTTGGGGCAAATTTTCGTAAAATCCTTTATTACCTGTAATTTTGGATAATGTTTAGTGTCACGTCTTCCCAACCCTCACATTTACAGGTGTCGTGCATAATATACTTAATGTCATTGGAAAAGCGATTATTCATCTCAGAATACACAGAAACAACATGGACTCGCTAATGACGGTCTTTTTTACGTTATTTTTACATCTCGCTATCCCACCCCAGCTCTAAGGATACCGTACGACTATGTGATCTCAGCTTAAACTTAACGGCATTGGAAATTTTAAAATCTCATCAACCCTAATATTCTGGATCCGATACAATATTCATATTTTTATATTTCAAAATTAGTTTCAATCCATAAATCAATTTCAACCCCTCCCCTACCCCACTCCAGGGGTGCATTTGTTCCATGAGGGCTGAGTTCAGACTTACACGATATCGGGATTTCACTATCACCTCAGCGACCCCGAAAACTACGATTATTTTGACATTTCACTCCTTCTCACCCCCAACACAAATGGAGTTTATTCCTTATAGGGGATGATCATGTACTTATCTGGCAATGAGGGTGTCACTTCACATCAGGGGTCTCAAAAATGACTTATTCAACGCTAATATTTTTTATTATGTTAGCCAGTCCTTCATTGCCATTCCTACCCCAGGGATGCTAGGGGTATATTACCCGCAATTTGGACTGAATATTAACTTACAAAGCACCGGGGATGCTCTTATCCGTCTCAACGGCACCGAAGAGTATGATTTCGGATGTAATAACGGATATTTCCATTATTTTTACCTGTCATTCCCATCTCACCCCATCCCTAGGGGTGCAAGGTATGCCTTACCCCCACAGTGCTTGTTTTCATAGTCACTCATCCATGTATCAACTCTGGTAGAAATTGTTCCAGACACTAGATTCATGGTGGGGATACAGACATAAAACATTCCACCCCCCCCCCACTTTACCCCGTTAGAGATGGATTTTCGTAAAATCCTTTCTTAGGGGATGTATGCACCCTACGAGGAACCTATTTGCCAAATTTCAAGTTTTTACGATTTTTAGTTTCTGATATTTCGTGATTAGTCAGTGAGTGAGTGGTATTTCGCTTATATATATTTTTTTCTTCAAAAAAGCAAGTTTTTACATCTATTAAATAGTTTTATAAAAACTCGCGCGTATTCGTATGCAACATTGTGTCAACATTGTCGACCGACTACTTTTTGAGTTTTGCAAACACAAACACAAACACACGCAGGTTGAATTTGTGTTTATAAAGATAAAGTAGTAACAAGATGAATTTATTTTAATTTTTAATCTAAACACTTATAAACACAGATGTCTATGAAGTCGAATAGTTTCTGTCGCCGAATTTTTTTTTTTTAAACGAGTTCAAAAATATCGATACATATAATGCTACGGAAACCGAAATTGGACGACGTTTTATAAGTTCTTTATTATTTTAATATAACCTAGCTTCCTCAAGAAGTGAGTTTGTTTTATAAAATGGTCTCGCTTAACTGTACTTTATTCACATTTTGTAATGTGGCTCTTACAATTCGCACTTTAGAAACACTTAAATTTGATATTACTGAATTTGCATTAGAGACAACATGTATCAGTCCCCATGTGTGCTTTTGAATGAAAGCTACAAAGATAATCAACCCAATCATTTACTAATATCAAACTAATTATAATTTTAAAAGTGTTTTTGAACATTCTGTCCAAAAATCAATAAGGTTTAGAGTGGTTTAGAGTGGGATCTAATATTGAAAGTGTTGAAACATAATATTTCTAAACGAATATAACAAATGACTGAAAGTAAATATGTCATTGCGATCTCTCTCCATAATTATGTTTGTCTTCTCGATCGATGCATTGTAAAGTTGAGTTATTTCAGGTTATAGAATATGAAATCATACTGAATTAAATAACGAAAGTTTCATCTCCGGTGAGCAACATATATCCACAAAAAAAATAATCTGAAATTGAAATAAAAGTAATGTGTTTTTTTAATTGTGTTTGCTCAGATCAAAACTACACTTAGTAACATTATTGAGTTTGAGAATAGGGTTTTATAAGTTAAATGCGTCTAAATAATGTGTTTGAATTAATACCTCTTATGGATATATTTATATGCTTTTATTTCTTTATGCCATGGGCACCTTTGGGGCCTACAAGGAGACACTTTGACGTGACTATATTAAGAGAATTCTCAAGATATGAGCTTAAACCTAAATATTTCGTAAACGTATGGCTCTACTAGCAAATTTATGTGATTGAAGTCTTACAATGTAACCCACATTGTATCGTGGAACAATAGCGATTTTTCTGCATTATTCATTATTCAGTTACACAATTTCAGTTACAATTTCCAACATATTCCATTCCATGGCATGTTGTAGAGAGACCACATAATTAAGAATTGATTGAATTTCAAGTAGAAATTAAGTTTTTTTTGTCTTCATAAGTATTACTTGCTATAAATATTTTGAAATTTGTGTAACAAAAAACTAAAAAAATATTCCACTAATAATGATAAAATTCAACATTTGTCTCCGCGAGTTTTATTACGAATCTCTTCGTTGTTTCTGCTCTGCCATTAAACCAGGAAATACAAAAGCTTCTTTAATTCTACGTTCTATTAGTTAAACAGAAGTGACGTGTCATTCGCGTCTCCGTGGTATGTCCGGGATGAACTCTTCTGCGATCTAAATTTCTATTTTAAAAGGCAACAAAAAGGAGAACGCCATTTAAATACTCCTCATAAGTCACACAAATATTCCTATGAAAATCCTTATTCGTATAACTTCGTTTTTTTCCAACGTTTTCTAAAAATACGTGAAATTCTCTATTGTATTAAAGGTAAAATATTATGTTCATTCACGGAGTTTTCTAGATTTTAAATAACAAGTTCTTAAAATATGACACTGAATCTGGAATGCTAAGACCAACTAGTTACAATAACTATAAGTATATAATTTATACTTAATATATAACAATAAGTATATAATTTATACTTAATATATAACTTAATATATACAATAAATTTTGAGTGTTATCTTGTCAACTGCCTCGCTGCTATTTTAATTTACTGTAACAATTAAGCTTAATGTCTAATTAACATGTTTATCTTCACAAATATGAACATCCATAAAAAGTTATATACTTGTAAAGAATTCATCTAAATTACCATGTTCGTCCTCTGCTATTGAAATCAACAATTAATACTGAATATCGATGCTAACATTTTAAATGGAGAATGTTATTTTTATTTTTATTAATAATAATAACAGGGCCCTTGATCGAAATTGATAGGATTGTCCCTTGCTTGCTTCCGGAGAGTAAATTAGTTTATTGTCCTCCACGTGGTCATACGCAGTTTGTACTGCTTTTTTGACAATAAATGAATTTATTTATTACTATTATTTTTATTATTAATTGTGTATCAAATGAATTCTGTTTTTGTGAAAAATAGAAATGGTACTCTTTTGAAATTAATGTGAATGAATTATAATTAATTTCCCTAAATTTATATAAGTGTCCAGGAAGGAAATCTTAATTGAGTACCTTAATAAAGTTAGATTTATTGAAATCTAAAAAACGTTTTTTATAATCTTACTCTGAGCATGTTGTTTTATGTAATGCACGATTACAGTCAATGAGTTATACTATCTGGGATCAATATATTTCTAGTAGATGTTATACCCCTTGCAAAATAAATAAATTTCATTATTAATGATATCGCTAGAATTAACCTTTAGTGTTATTCATTCATATTTTAAACAATTGTTTTCTAATATTCTTGACATATAAGAATGTTATAAAAGAATTGCAAATCATGTGAAATTACGACAGACAATACACGTCACTTTACGTCAATGAGCTTTGAGATCTTTACGCCACTGAATAAAGTTAAGAAATTATAGGAATATTTATTCGAATTTTACAAAATACATTCGATATCTTGCGATGACATCCAAATTCTATGATAAAAACAATATTGATTTTACATTAAGACGCAAACTTTTTTACAGAAACACTTATATTCTGCAGGAAGGCGTTGTGAGGCAACAAATCTTGAGATGTCATTTAAATACAGAACGATAAAGTTTATTGAAGTTAAGAATATACAGAATGTTCTTTGTTATGGAAGTCCAAAAATTTACAAAATATTTATATCGGTATAATAAAACATTTCTCTCGTTACAATTTAATAGGGATACTAGTCGAACGAAAGTGAGGTGAGACTTGGCGTTGCAAACCTACGGCCCCAAATCTCCAGAGCTCTTTTTTATACATATTACCCATCGTAAACAAATCAGATTCATTATCAGTGATCAAAAGTGACACTGAACCTCGAATTGCTTGACCTCGGTTCTAGGAGGAGAAAAAGTCAGCATCTCGTTCCGACCGGTTTGACCTCGTTCCACAGCAGAGTGAGCAGTGATGAATCCCCACCTCACCGGGGATCGAACCCCGGCCATCCAGCCAGTAACTCAGCGCTCTACCCAATGACATAAACGATAGGAACAAATTTCTACTCTAAAATTATGTAATTGTACTTGTATATCGCACGCATAACCTCAATTATTTACTAGACTTAATATCACGATTTATTCTTGATTTACAGTCAAACAACTAAATCATTTTGCACGCACAGAACAATAAAAGAAAATGGAAAAAAAGTATATCATCACAAATATACTACGCGCAATCCTAAATGTCAAACAAGCAGTCATTAGTTCGCAAATACATCGTTTGCAAAAACGAGATTTCCAATTTAGAGCGGCGTTGGATTTAGAGTCCTGGATTTCTGTGTGACTATGACACAAACAGCATTCATCGAAAATGTGAACATTTATATTCATGCGCGTACGACAATATCCAACTGTTTCCGCCAAAATTGACCTTCAATTCGAGAGGTTAACAGACTGGTAAAATTCTCTTTCCGAAGAACCCAGGGTCATTTATATGTTTATCACGGTTTTTTCTTCTCCGGCGATCAAGAACGCATGAGGCTCCAAAAATTATTTTCGATTTTTTTTTCACATTGTCGAAAAAGTTTTTTTACATTTAATTTCTAACAAGTTTCACTAATGAAAATTCATCTTATATTACATTTTTAAAGATATATTTCTATTTCAACTTTAATATGAAAAACCCTTTTGGAACACAAAAATTGCATAGGGGAGTGTTGTACATCGGATCAGTTTTTTTTCAAATTGCAATAGATGTTCATGCTTAATTTTTTGTATTTCTAAAAATATTTCATGTACTGAGCATGTATTTAACTAAATCATACACTCCTTAAAGCACTTTAATCATAGACAGAATTTTTTAAAGAAGATGATTCCTTAAAATCTGTTAAGTGTTTCATGGTGTACCATATTGTACAATGGATCACGAAAGTTAAATACATAGTTAGTATTATGAAGTCCAATAGTCAATTTATCCTCCTATGTACAAGCTAGTTCATTATTAGAAACTTGTAGCAGATCATCTTCAATATCACAATCATTTGTGAGCAAACCCATATCATCTTCAGTTGTTTCAATGATTTAACTTCATCAAATTAAATAAATAAATTATTAACTATTGAAATTGATAATTAAATGTTATTAAATATTGTCATCATGTACCTTTGATCTATGATCCTTGGTACACAGTGTTTGTAATCTAATGTACAGGAGGGTGTCCTTTAAAATAAAAAGCATTCTTCTGCTTAGAGATCTTACGAAGGGATGTATGATTCAACTCACCAGACAATAAGCAATTAAGTCTTGTAGTTCACTTTTTCTTCCTTACCACACAGTTACAATAAATCAAACACAAAATAAGTTTAAAATTTTGTAAAACAAAAAATATTTTTTCTACTCAAATGAACAATGTGACTAAGTACAACGAAATGCCTCTCACTACCTCTGGTGTGTGATCAATTAACCACTTCAATTATTCTTCCTAGATGGAAGTACATACTGGAAAGGAGAGATGTGAGCCATGGTACACTATGCTCAAGGTACAACAGTCAAATAAAAGCACCTGCTACAAAAGGGTATGAGGTATTTGAATCACTTGTATTAATCATTCGAACATACGCAGAGAAAAATTATATACTAGGTGAATACGAAACGAAATATTTATTAACTTGGGGTCACAACTTGTCCCAAGAGAAGAGATGACATAAAAATAAAGATTTTCCACGGTAAGTACATCATAAATTTATTTGTTGTATTTAAATCAGTCATCGAAAGTGGCTAAAAAGTGTTAATTAGTGTGGAAAGTAAGATATCAAAGTTCGACAAAAACGTCAGAAAACTAGTGGTACAAAACCATTGTACATACTCTCTCATATACGCTTCTTCGTCTGCAGCATAGTGAGAAAAAATTCTATAGTGCAAGGGTTATTTCTGGCATGGTCCTCTGTATTTTGGTCGTCTTCCAGTTGGTTCTCTATTCATGCTCAAAGTCACTAGATGAACTTATTACTGTCTTATATTTGAAATTTGAAAGTAAAATAAACATTCCAAATATTATTTCAAAACATATAATGACATATCAATCTTATAAATATCGTAAAAGTGTTATGTAAATATAATTTCGTTGTAGACAGAAACTGATGTATTTTTGAAACTGCAGAGCGTTTGCTGTCCTCCTATGTATTTTATAATTATCATATCTTTCATTGCAGTTTACGAAAAGTATATTCCACGTCTGCTTGGTTCATTAACACTGCTAAATATAATTCAAGCTTCTGGAAACAGTAAACTAATGTGTAAGTGTAGCAGACAGAAATTATTTTATTGCGTCTATACCAAACTTTTAAGCGAAATACCGCTAATGCGGATGTACTGCAGACTAATTGTAACTTACGTACAGAAAATTTAAGCAAAATCATTGGAGTCGTTTTTGAGAAACATTCAAAAGAGTACTTTGACCTTCATGAGAAGTACCCTTTGTTTTAAAGTAAAACAAAACACAACAAAACAACAATTAATACACTTTATCCATTTACTCAGGATTGCTGCACACGGACGGACGTTATGCCTGAAGATGACCGCTGTGCGGTTGAAAGTTAACTTTAATAATAAACATATGGTTGGCGAGATTACTCAAGTTAATTTCACAATATTTAGAAATTATATTCACTAATTAAAATACAAAAGTAATAATATTAATGTCTCTATCATACTTCTAAATCAAATATCCATGATATTTGGGCAAGAAGGGAGATGAAATGTATGTATTTAAAGTTAAGGTTTATGAGAATCTTCAGGTCAATGAGTTTTGGAAGATAATATTTTATATAATGCGAGAAAAATATTAGAAATTTGGATACATCGAATTTGATGAAAAAATTGAATTGAAGAACCGAAAAGTTAACATCTATGTAAAGAGAAATGATAAACATTTAATTCTCCCCCTTTTCCTACCTTTCTTTGTCTCTCTCTCTCTCCTTCCACTAACACAACGATGGCCATAGATTCCGTTCCCGCATAACTGACATCACTTGATGCATGCATCATTGTAGTATGTCAGAGCGGGTTTGTCGTGCAAAACGACCTCAAACTCGCCTAATCATACGTTTTACCTCACGCCGTTGCTGCTCGTGGTCGCACAACGTGAGCGTATAATTACAGCAATGGTGGCGCCCACGCAAGTGCCATTACGCGCAATAACACTCGCAACGCCAGCGCTATCTGTGAGTGACGCAACAAACCACTGCACTATTCTCCTTCGGCCTGCGGTGACACGAGAGCAACAGAGATGGTCGTGGAGTTAGCGTTGTTACGGGGAAATGACGCGAAACAAATACTAGCACTGCGTACGGCAGTCTGACGTAAAAGGGGTAATGAGTGTGTGCTTTTCAGATTAAGATGTTTCCCTTCAGGACCCAAATACAAGCAATTATTTAACTTCACCTGTTATTTAGTTTGGACCTAATCTTGCAACTGGATTTTAAACCAGTTCCCCTCAACCGATTGAGCTGAGATTTCGCACACATATATAATCTAATGACAATGCAATATTATGATGAACTTATTTTAAAAATATTTTAATTACATTTGTATTCCGAATTATTTCAGGGAAGCATTCTCTGAAATACAATCCGTCCCTTGATACATATAAGTGTAACGAATTGCATGACCAACATGTTTTTCAACATAACTTCCTATCTCATTACGATCGCGTTTCAAAAGAGTGTTTATGCTGTCGGAAGGTGTATCACGGGCATAATTTAATGTTGTCTATTTACTTGTCTTAATAATTAATCTTGCTTGTTCGCACGTTCACAATAGCAAAAAACTTTTTAAATAAAAATAGATTTTGTACAAATAAACAAATTATAATATTGAAAAATTGCCATGTGGCGGGAAATGTTCATAAAAGTGGATTTTATCAATTAATTTCATGGGACAGGGATTAGTTGGCAATTAAGTACTGGCTGAAATATGTATTTTCTTTACCTATTGGCGACAAATTTTTTAAAATAACTCACATAAAATATTAAATCATTTTTCAGCGATAAAGATAGTAAGAACGTTTATTTTTATAAGCATCTGCTAATTTGAAATATGTATGGAGGTATTAGCATTTGGCATTAATAGAAATTTTAACTTATTTTAATCGTTTGAGTACACTGGTTAAATAAGAACTCGTTTTTTAAGGGTTTTTATCTGTTACTGTTACTTTGCAAATGCAGATGTCTAAGGAAATTATTGTAATCAATAGAAAAAATCAAGATCTCTTCGTATCTTTAAGCATTGGCTCCAGGAGAGTATATTCAAATTTTTGCGCAGGTATCTAATGTTTCTCCGGCAATTCAAAAACAAATTGGTGCATCGAAACCAAACTTCAGAAGTGACTTGGCAACATTTGCACACCGCGCTCCACTTTTAGTTTCTTATAATTAAACATTTTGTGAAGATTTATTGTGTGTATAAGATTTTTTATTGTACAGTAAATTATTGGTACAGATTGCTTAATTGCATTTCCTTACATCGTACTATTTTTTAAATTAAGAATTAATTTACACTAAAGAGGAACATGTTGGATGGACCCATGAAGCTATTGCTAAAAGTTATGGGAGGAAGATAACACTTCTGGCAAACTGTGTTTGAATTTCCAGCTACGTGAGTATCTATGAAACTTATTGTTAACGTTTCGAGACAAATATTTTTTTAAGATGTTAAATATTCCATCCAGTTTGATTATTATATGTTAATATTCATTATTCACATCAATATTAAATTTCAAAATTTGAGCTCTCAATTTTCATTTTCCTGTTGAATTTAGAGGAAATATAATTTCTTGTTGAGTTTTCGTACCCACGCACATATTATGTGAAACATATTCTTCAATGTCCATTAAGTCATGAGATTCTTACAAGAAAGATAAATTTGATCTTTTTTTCTATAAACTTTTGATCAAAGGGTTACTGTCAATCTTATTTAAACAGTTAATCTAGGGATCTGGATCCATTTGANATTTAAACAGTTAATCTAGGGATCTGGATCCATTTGACTCGATTTGTTGAATAAATGAAGACCGATATTTCCTACGTCTCAAAATGCCTCTGTTCTCGAAAAATATTTTTTCTCAATACTCACTATATTGCAAGAAAAATGTGAAAAGCATATTGATGAAACAGGACACATCTGAATGCGACATCGTCAATTTCATTCACGATTCACATCCCTTCTGTTTACTACAAGGGCAAAAGGAAAAAAAAACCCTTCTCTGTGACGTATTCGCGACGCTTCCCCGACGCGCAAATATTTACCGTCGCACTGAGTTGGTTCGCCCCTCGACCACAAGGGGGCGTGCGCAGCGATCGAGACATGACGCAGTATCCAATGACATGGCGTGTGCGAAGGACAGTTTACACGAAGCTCATATCACTGACGTACTTCGCGACAAAAGAATGTCCCTTCATTTCAGCCCTAAAAGTACATTGTATGGTAACGTGGGTGATGCGTAGTCGAATGCTTTCACAGTAAAAAATAAATTGAGCTCCCACGCATCTTCCTATATCCAGAGATACAACAACTTGCAACATGTGAAATAATAAATCCTACAAAACGCTTTTGGAATGTCTATTTGTTCCAGTGGTGATGACAAAGCAGTGATTCCCACATTACTTTTGGATTTATTATTATAGGCACCTCACTTCTAACAGCCGTCGAAAGCACAACAAGAATCGCAAAAAAATTCAGTTAACACTATTGGATTTGTAATTTTGTTTTGCATATACACAAGTGAAAAATTTTGTTTTATGAATGAATATTAATTTTTTAAAACCTGAAATGCTTCAAAAAACGTGATATTTTTACGGTTTTTGCCGATATGTTAACTTTATTATTTTAAAAAAAACTAAGAGCGACAAATATAATTCTTATTCAGCGAATGATCAACATTTATTAATTTCAAGGTTTTACATGCAAAATATTATGAGTTACTAATTTTATTCAAAAACACTGCTGAAAACGACGAGACACATTGTTAAGGAATAAAATTTATACTGTCGCACTCAGAAGAATGCCGTGATTCCATTACAATTGAATTTAAACGTTTAAAAATATTTACGCGGTCTCCACAATGATAAATAAAAGTATGTTTTGAATAATCGCTTAGCAATGCATTATAGTCACGAGGGTTGTTGTCAATGCCTTATTCAATCAACAGGATGGACATCACAGCTGTTACCAGTCAGTGGAGTGATACGCGCGGCAACCGTTCAACAGTTTTGTTGTTGTTGTGATTTTTGTAGTATTTTCCGCAGCTATTACAAGTCAGGGGTCCATAATAAAAAACCATATAGTAGTAGGGTCCAGTTTCCGAATTCGCGACGATCCTCTTCCTTAGACCTCTGGGGAATCTGAGGATTGCGAACAAGCTTGATATTTTAGTGCAAAGTACCATTGTGTAAGAACACACATTTACTTCTCAACGTAAATATGAACAATACAATATACTTTCTAACCAAATAAAAGTAAATACATTTTTCAGGGGTGTGGGTTTGAGCCGGAAAATCCACCACATTTCCTTATAAATACGCTACTGTCCCTAATAAGTATTTTCAGATCATTCTATGTTACACTTAATAATTGTATTGTTTTTGAACTCAACGTTATGACTAGATTTCTATTACACTGCTACAAATTCTGCATAGAATTTCTTGCTGGAAGCCGTGTTACACAAATTTGACTTAAAATTAGAGCAAATATTGACTAGTCAACTGAATCGCGCATTGAATTTCAAGTACCCTTCCGTTCCCCAAATTAAAAACTTTATGCAGCACTACATTACGTTTCACGTTCACCTATAAAGTTCTATGTAAAAGTAATGTAAATTTCAAGTACATCTCCTATCTTTTAAATAATCTCTGTTTTCCACGAATAGTAACTGAAATTTTCGATAACTCTACCTTGAAATTCATCAATAGCTATGAACTTTCGTATAACTTCTATGTGACATGAATATATTTTAATTTAAAATTTCAATAACTCTACTTTACAACAATTGGTAGCAACTTACTAGCGTTTTTTTTAGAATCTTCTTTGAAATTTTTAAAAATATTAATGAATGTAACAACCTTTAAATTAAACTTCTTCAGACAATAGTTTCACAAACACAACATTTCAACCTGTGTTTAGGTTATCATTATAGTTTAGATTATCTACATATACAGAATGTTTCTGAACTCTACGTAGGAGTTTCTCTCAAGGAACATCAATAGAAATCAGAATCACATAGGAAAGCAGGATCTCAAATGCCACCATCAAGTGACAAAGATTTGTATCAGTAACATGATATGCTACATATTATCACTCGCACCTAATGATACATATTATCACTCCATGCATGTTATTACTCACTTGCATAAATATTACATGACATCACACGGAAGACATTCTGTGTTCAAAGATATCGCACGCAAGACAAACGAACGTTTGTTTATGTAATCCAAAGAACGACATGTGTACGCGTTCCTAGACAAGAAATGATGTTGTATTTGCAAGAAATACGAACACTGTTAGGAAGGTTCCAGAACAGCGACAAAGGATTCTCTCGGAGAATCAGAAGGTTACCAAGGTGAAATTATTTTGTTGATCACAGCTAGAAATTCATTCTGACTAGAGACCTCCTGCCGAGCAGACCTCTGTGAAGCGCAGACCTCTGCGTCAAACGTTTATCGACGACCGGCTCACGGATAACCGAGACGAAATCCCTCGGATCAGTCAAACGACTAAGTGCCAGTACTGCAGCATATGAACACAGTGATTGAACTTTGTGAAGTGAAACTTGAAGATTTTCTACAACTCAAATACGTGAGTGCTGCAGGTTACTGCAAAAACATTGTATTTTCAGGAATTGCAGACGATTTGACGTGCCTTGCTGTCGTTGGCACCAAAATATTTTTCCACGTTATATGTTCTATGTTTTTCTTTATACGAGCATTCAGTTTTCGCTCACATTTAATAAGAATAAAGCTCGTCCTTTTCCTGATTTTTGACTTATTTATTTTGAAGGGGATTTCGTTATGGAACAACGCAGTTGAGACCTGTGAAGTAACGAAATAAATCACCCCGACAGATTTAATGTTTTCCACGTCGGTTATTCGTGCAGATCGCACCCGCCCGATGTCCTGCATCGGAACTCTGAAGAATCCACTGAAGGAAATGTTCGCTGATGTGCATCAGAACCTGTGTGAACATGTTTTCCTATGTTATTCTGATTCCTATTGATGTTTTCTAACTCCCCTCCAAATTTGTACGTGGAGTTCGGAACCATTCTGTATATGAAAACGGTAGAGTCACAATATACCAACGGTTTTCTTATTCATTATTAACACGGTAACAAAACCACGGTTTGAATCATTCTTTCGAAATGATCGTGAAGGTAGCGGATTAAAAGCACCTGAGACGATCAGCCAACTCTTGCGTGCAGTTGCGCCATGCGCTTGCGCAGTTCAGCAAAATTGACATTCCCGCTTGAAGATATTGTATATTCTTCAGTAAGCTGTTGCCCGCCGCTGGGACAACAGTGAATCATATCACAGCTGCTACTCCCTCGCAAAGGGGTAGTTTAAACTTACGCCACCAGGGCGCGCCAGTGACCGGTCAAGGTTATTCGTTCTCGAAGGAAATATTTCAGAATTCGTTTCACAGAGGGCGCAGCTATCGCCCTTCGCAAACAGTCGAAGGACGATTGCATTCATTTGTTTCGAGGCTGTTTATATTTTTTTACGAGAAACGAGAAGAAGACTGAAAAATACGTATTGTATCTTATAAAATTAGTTTTTTGGTCATTTTTTTTATATTGAAACATTTATTTAAAATTCACATTATAAATAGTGTGAATTATTTCTTAATTTCAACTTATTATTGGCATAGCAATAAAAAACTTCACGACAATGAAATCTTATTTCTTATAAGCTCCAATGAGATTAATTCTGCTTCAATAATAGGTGAGTTTTTTATTTTGAAGTGATATTCTTGATATTCATTCTTGTTGTTAAACCAATGTTACTAGGATCCTGCTTGCAGCTGAGGTCTTCAGGCTAATTGTCTTCTGGCAGAGTTTTTGTGTTTTGTATTAAACAATCATTATTAACATTATAACAAAATCTTAGGGAATTCAACCAACGAAAAATCCTGTCTTGGAATCTGTAATTACCTTTTCTTCCCTTTTCGTAAGGGTTGAAAGAGTGCAAGGAGACCAGTAGCTCATTGAAGAACCTGCGATGGGTCGTCTTATCAAGCGAATGTCCTCGTTGCCAAAATCACTCCCCGCGGCCATTGCCCGTCCCCTCAAGAAGTGGTGGTGGGGGAGGCAGGGGGAAGTGCCTAATGAGGACGCGGAAAGTGTCTCATTTTCATTCCAATGGCGAAAGGGGTGGGGATGAGGGGAGATAGAGGTACGCAGCGACGCGATCACCTCCAAAAATGAGAGTTGTTTAATTTTCTTTAATTTAATTGTTCAATTTTGGGTATCAACGTACGCATATTTATGTACTAGATAAAAGTACAGACCAAACGACTTTCTTAAGCAGACGTGTTTATTAAAATTTCTTTTATTCCCCATCCTGGTCCACATTTTCCTCCGGTTTTCCTTCGGGTAGAGGCATATCATATATAAAAAATCAACCTACGTATGTTGTCTTCGCAAAACTCGGAATGTACTTTGTCGATTGACTTGAAATGTTAACACAACGTTGCATTCAAATACGGAAGTGTTTTTATTTCCTTACAATATATAGATATCACACTTGAGAATAATGAAAAATGAATTTTATTCCTAGAGGTGTATTAGGGTTGATGAGATTTTTAAACTACCAATGCCTTTAAGTTGAGATCACATTGTTACACTGTATCCACGGTATCGCAGTACCACATTATTTAATCATCTGTAATGCCTCGATCACGTTGGAACATTGACCGCAGTTCTTGACAAGGAATCACAATTGGCAGATCAACGGGAGGAAAGACTTGAAACCTTACGAGTTGAGCCGAGAAGAAGGAGAGCAGCACAATCGTCTCAACAATTAAACCAACAGCGAAGACGTAAGCAGTTGCAATATCTGAATAATCGCACTTCATATCACCGAATTGCCTTCTCACACGTACCGGATATCCAATGCAACACCTCCTGTAAATTCGTTCAAATCGAAAAAAATGGACAAAGTTTGTCCGCGCTGCAAAGCAATGAAATTTCAAGGAGAAACCTCGGGAATGTGCTGCACCGACGGAAAAGTGAAGCTACCTGAACTTGAACAGTCAAAATAATGCATTTAGCAACAAGTACGAGAGTTCAGCTTTAAACCGATCCAACTGCTGACAGCACTTGGGGGGGGGGATGGTTGAAATAGATTTATGTATAAAAAGAATTGGAAACTAATTTTGAAATATAAATATACGAAAGTTGCATAGTATTGGGGTTGATGAGATTTTTAAACTACCGATGTCTTTAAGTTTAAGTTCGGATCACATAGTGGCGTTACGGTAGCCTTGGAGCTGGGGAGGGAAGGGTGAGTCGTGAAAATACCGTTATAAGGGTTTTTGTGTATTCTGAGAGGAATAATCGAATTTCCAATGGCGTTATGTTCCTACATTATACAGGACAGGTGAGGCTTGGGAAGGGCGTAACACGAAATACTATCGTCGAAAACGTCAGGTAAGGAAGGATTTTACGAAAATTCTTCTCTAAGTGGGTGAAATGGGAATTTCGTATTTTCTGAAGAAAAAAAATTCTCAATTACATCAGTGAAAGTGAGGGATTGGTACTCACCATTACTATTAAAACTTCTAAACTTGATGGACAACAAAGTTACAAAGTTTACGCGAGCAAAACCGCGGGTTCAGTTTAATATCTCGTGACTCTGCGCGAAATACAAGATTAATAGAAACTGAAGTCAGAATGAGAAACCAATCTTATGATATATTTATTTACATTTACATTTCCTTTTTTTTTTTTTTTTTGCATTTAATGTTGAAAAATTTAGATTTTTAGAAAAGATTTATTTTACTTGTAAAAGAACAAACTGCGAAATTTTTATGACGGTGAGTGTGTCAATTTTGAAATACTTTCAATGAAAAACCGGTTACCCTTTCACATCAAAATATCATTCAATGTGATTTATACATTTTTAGAAATTCTTAAAACTCTTAAATTATCGATTTTGTGCAAGACCATTTATCTAAAACTGGATTAATCTCGTGATAAGAAAATTGAGAATAAGTATGACCTCGAATTGGAGGTCATACAATAACAAAGAGTATGAGAGAGAATAATCTCCCCTCACCCACCCATGTCACCCCTTGCAGGTCGGAATAGGATATTGCCTGAAGATCATAGCCTGATTAGTAGTCACGTAATTACAAGGTAGTGTAGAACGACTCCATCGCGAACTAGACTAGTAAACTGTCTAGAATTTCCAGAACCCTTTACCGTCTTCTGGAGAACTCGAGAAAATTGCATCTCGGAAACGCAAGACGAGATGGCGGTGAAGACGATCCCATGGGAGAGTGACCAAAGAAAGATGGCGCTACTCTACACCGACACTAGCGCCTCGAGTGGGGCAGGCGCTAATTAAAACGAGAGCTCGCTGGCTTTTCCTCCATCCCTCCCCTCACCCCACGGCAATCCTTTGATCACTATTCTGAGTTCGATTAAAATATGTGTGATTACTTTATGAACATAATTACTAGGTTACGTTGTGCACACAGTTCACTCATAATGATAAAGAATGAAAATTTCTATCTCGAGTAAAAATGATTTTCTATCCCGTTGAACCTTTATTGATGTAAGAAAAATAGCAGAAGGTGAAATAGATAAACTAGATCAACCTGAGCGATTAAATCGCATGTTAAATTGAATGTAATATAAATGTCGTATGATCATATGAATGTCTACTTTTTATTATTTACCTGAACAATATGTCCCCGTTGTGCTTGATTCAATCGGTTTCATATTACCATCGACAATTTGAACAATACTTACGTCCTATACCCAACGAATTTGTTAATTGTTTGTTACTTTCCAGTCGCCTAGAATCAAGAAGCCAAGTTAAGATGAATGAGTCTAGAAGCGTCTTTTCTTGATGTAATGTTTGAATGCTGTTGTCTCTGAAAGGAAAAGGTTAAATAAAATTTAAAGGAGAAACCCCGGGAATGTGCTGCGCCGACGGAAAAGTGAAGCTACCTGAACTTGTGCAGCCGAAAGAGCCAGTGAAAAGTTTCCCTAAGTTACGATTAGTACTTAAAAAATTGATGAACAATCTAATTGGACCTCAAAAAGGCGAAGACGTACTACTTCCACGAAGTGTGCGGTTTGAATTCAGAAAACGATTGCTTGACTTAAGGGCAATTGTACGTCGCATGCTCCACAGTCAGATCGTTATGTTTACGCAGAAAACGGACAAACAAAAACTATAACAAATCCACTAGCTTTACAATAAAGAATTATTTTTTTGTAAAACACATGTTTTTTCTTCCTTTCCTTTATTCCACGTACCCATAGCAACGCAGGCAGGATATTTAATTGAATGTGTTTTTTCGGTGAATCTGTGTTCGCTAGAATTCTCTTATTTACTTTCCCATTCGTTTCATAACAGACTGAGCCACAGCAACAAGTGGTCGGGTTTAGCTAGATTTATATACAAGTTCTCTAGGTTCTCGTCCAGGGGCGGCGGTCTATTGTAATAATTAATCTCAAATTTAGAGTTATTTTAATAGTTACAATTATTAAACAATTTTTTCGAGTAATTTGTAATTTGATAATAATACGTACTTGGGCAAGTTCTTTTTCTGTTTTATTAATATTATAACACGCAGCGAACTATTTTAATCCATATCTTAAGTGTGTGCTGCAATGTCATATCCGCCTCTGTCTTAGGGCCCTTGATCGGAATCGATGGGATGGTCCCTTGCTTGCTTCCGGAGAGTAAATTGGTTTATTATCCTCCACTGCTTTCGACTGAAAATAAATTTAAACGTTGCATCTCTACCTGAAGTTTGTTTCAGCAAGTAATCCGACGTTCTTAATTCACCCATTCCACATATAGATGTATCATTGTTTGCTTTTTTCATATAAGTCGTCAACTCGTGTGTCTCTAAGAAATCACATAGAAGATGAGAGTATAGAGAAATGTTTTGAAAATTACAATGTTAAATATAAAGCAATTCAACAAATCTGTTTGAAAAGCAGAACGAATTATCACTAAACGGAGAGAGACCAGTGTTGAAACAATATGAATAGTTCTGACGTATTCATAAATCGTACAAAACTACGTAGCTTTGCACTAGAATATTAAAATATATTCTTGTATTTTAAATACTATATGGTAAAGATGAGTCAATGGTACTGGATCCTTTTCTAAATTGTCTATTGAAAGAGGTAGGTTTCGTAGATACTTAATGAATTTCTCTACGTTGAACGATCAAACGCACCAACTCATATATACAGTCCTCACAGCGAAAGAAAAGTATGGGGTGAAAAAGCGGTGTTGCCACATGTCTGCTGGGGTGGGGGCTTAAGAGTAACTCCACGAATTCCAGACGAGATGCCGCGGAACTCACACAAAGGCTGATCTCAACCGTTGATTAGCTAAATTCAAGCATTGTTCTTTCAACCAAAGGTTAGAGAACAAACCCTCTGTTCGTCACAGTTAGCGTCTTGTATTCTGCTGACTCGAGTTAAACGCCCACGTGTCTACAGAGAGAGGAAGAGTCTTAAATCTCTTGGCAATACCGACGTTGGCTTCTCGACGTGCTTTTTAGACTCTTCCCTCGTTCCTCTTCTTTCACTGCGAGCACTGTAAGCACTCGCAGAACCCTGGCTAGCATTAGAGCGGTGACTTAGCCATTACCCAATGTCTTTTATAAGTCGTTTCACGAGGTCTGCTCATTCGCGTTGGCAAATCCAAAGAGCCCAGACGGACCCATTGTGCAGTACGTTCCAGAGATTACATGAGAAGCAAGAGAGGTCATTATGATAATTCGAGGATTCTTAAGCTACCCAGTGGAGTATTTTATCAAGTGAATTACTTTAGTTCTATGGTAACCACCGGATTTAAAATGCGGTCAAGGAATAATTTAATCGTAGTTCTTATATTTATAAGGACATTATAAGGACATTTACCTCAGTTTTTATAATAATTGATTTGAAAATAGGAAATCTATTTTTTTGTGTGTGTGTGTAATATTATGTTAGGTATATCATTGTTTGAGTGTTTGTTTAAACTTAAATCTAAACTAATGTTCTATTCGTCCATTATTCTTCAAAGCTAACTCGGTGTCCAAAGCGATTATAAAAGATTTTGTTGTTCGTCTTGTAAAGCAGTTAAATTTAAACTTTCCTAAGAGAACGGAGCAATTCGTCAATTATGCAAAAGTGATTCAATGAAACATATATTTAAAAGTACCGAAGTAGCTCATTTCATTATTAAACAATACAAAGACATCAATATTAAATTAATAAAAAAACAAACATCATTGTGAAAAAAATCAGTTGCAAACTGCGTATGACCACGTGGAGGACAATAAACTAATTTACTCTCCGGAAACACGCGAGGGACCATCCCAGCAATTCCGATCAAGGGCCCTAAGGTAGTGGGGGATTTAATACTTATAATACAGTTTTTTTAATAAAATATGTACTGTATCAATTTATTATTCGAAAACGAATCGTAGATATAATGTGCAGTAAAAATTCGAGATTAATAATAACAAAAGTATTATACGACATTCCCGCCTATGGGAAATCCACCAATACCCGGAGGAAAAACCGGAGAGAAACCCGGGTCAGGATGATTAATGGATTGTATTACTTCAATGGTCTTCATATTTTTTAAGACTGACCTATACTCAGATTCCATGTCATTTTGTTCGAATTCTCCGCATAGCAAGAAATTCTGCCACACTTTTTTATTACACATACAAAACGATTAAGAAGCGATATATCACACGTTGTCGATCGTCTGGAGATACGAGATTTATTTCCCCTCGGATGCGGCCCTGTAGGAAGCGTAAGACGGGATGTAATAAAAATGATTCCTCTTTATCTCTTCGCATCAATCACTGGAGACGCAACAGCGAGAGGAAGGCGAATGGGCGGACGAAGAAGAGTTGAAGGAGAAGAACACAAAGAGCGGAGTACAAGAAAAACGGGCAAAGGAAATTGCAGCGAAGGATGATGCAGAATAGAAGATCCGAAGAAAGGACGGTGCGGTAAAGAAAAAAATCAAATTGAAGGATAAGAAACTAAGAAATTAATTAATTAATTATGTTATGATGAATGAAAATGGGAGACGAAACCAAGATTCGATCTCAAGTCCTGAGTTCGAGTCTCGGTCCCGTCGCTCATTTTCATTCAAAAATCGAGGTTCACCGAAATTTAAGAGAACTCTGTATGTAAGAAATTAATACACAGAATTACTAATGAAATCATTTAAAAACGAAATTTACCTGAAAATAAAATGACTGTAAGACAGATAAGGTAAATATTTTTAATCCACAAGAAAAATGTTTGAAAAACTAAACTCTCTTTTATCTCTTTCGTTAGATAAGAGTAATTAATGCATCAACGAGGATATTTATGAAAGGGAGAAAAAACATTTAAGTCACACAATTAAAATGAAATATTCGCGTAAGTTATAAACTAATAAATAATATTCATTTATCAAAATCATTTATAGAAATTCGTATTAAAAATTATGATCACTTGATAAACAAAATTGTCTTTTTAATCATCATATCATTCCTGTAATTTAGAAAAAGACCAGTGTCCCGAAATCAGTGAGAAAACAAAAACAAATAACCTAGATATACAAAATAATTTTGAAACAAGAAATGTGTTAAAAAGTTACGAAAAATAAAAAAGGTTACGAAAATATAACATTGTAGAGGAAATTTGCAGCAAAATGTTAATTCCCAAAAGAGTGCCAGAAATGAAATTCAGCTTTCCAAGCTAGCACGTTGAATCTTAAAAGACAAAAAATGTAGCAAGAAGAAAAGACAAGAACTCTTCTCCAGAGTGTCTTCCAATTATATTAGTTTCCTTCAGAATGATTTAAGAGGCACGCTGCCCCTGATAAAAGTTCTATATTTAAGATGAATTGTCCAATACATCGCGCAGTCCCTACGTATTTATTCCCTCACTTCCCAAAGACGTTTTCTTGCCTTCGGTGGCAAAAGCACCCAACAAAAACAGAGAAGCGCGATGAAATGAGCCTTCGTCCACGTTTTTTGCCAACTTGTGTATCTAAAAATCGTTTTCCCTTATCTCTCTCTTCTTCCTCTAGCAGGAAATGTGTAGACGGAGGGTGGAAATTCAAAAAAAAAAAAAAAAAAAANGGGAGGAGCACTCAAATGTGAAACAAACATAAATAAAAGGAAGAGATACATACAGAGGAAGACCAAAACTGTCTCAATGACAGCTTCGTGAGAATAAAAACATATACTCCAAGTCTTGTAACTTTGCCGAAAGTAATGCAATATGGCGGCCAAACACGAATTGCCAACTTCTGCGAATTCAAGTTATATCCGAATAAATATTTAAAGTAGTCACAAAAGCGACTATTTGCCGTAAGGAAATACAATTTTATAACACAACAAACTAAGACACAAGGGTAATATTCGTTCCTCGTGCTCCATGCAGAAGGAAAAGAACAGCGCCACAAGAGCAAGTGAATTGAATTTTTTTTTTTTTTTTGGGGTTTTAGGGCTCGTCAACAGCGAGGTCATTAGAGCCCTTAAAACTTGTACAGGTAGGGAAAATGCATGAATTGAATTGATGACAGATGTTGGCAATAGATTTAAGCTTACATAAATTTGAGTGTCCTGCCAACATAACACGAGATACAAATATCATTGCTGTTATGGACGATGGCGAAGTAAAAGTGTTGGATACAATGTCTCTGCCCTGGAAGAGTATGTGTGGAACGCGAGGAAAGACGCTCGGCATACATAAATTTTCTCGTTACAAAATATTTTATAATTTCAATTTTTTCAGAGAATAATTTTTGCAAACACACATTTATCTTCCAATCATTTGTATAACTATTGAAATATCTGAAACCAATTAGTATTAAATTTTTTCTGTTTATTATTAATTACAACATAAGACGGCATCATAAGATGTCGAAAGTCGTTTTGGTAAATTAAGTAAATATTTTATCGGTTGACAAAAAGTTCCGTTCTATTTTAATCACGAAATGTTGTAGGTGAGAAGGATCTTGTTCGAGAGTGGAGCGTACGAGAGACGCAACAAAGTGAGGGAAGTGGATGTCATGAATTGACACGCGAAGGAAGGTGGCATGCCTCCACCATCCACGCAGTGGAAAAGCGGAAATGAAACTGTTTATCAGCGCTCACCTTTCGATCTCCGCAGCTTCCGAAAGGGTTGTCGACTCCACCAACACCCCTATCCCCCCCCCCACACACACACATTGTATTCCCACAGATCTCGGGGCGGAGGTTGACTTCTGTTGTGGAGTCTCTCTTCACGGCAGGAGAGAAAGCTGCTATAGTCCTCGGGATCACCCATTGCAGACGGCATGCCACAGCACCCATACAGACAGTGTTCTTTCGGCCAAAGGTTAAAGATCAAACCCTCTGTCCGTCACACGTGGCATATTAATTACTAATTATTTTACGAATCGCCTGATGTAGGTGACAGCATCCGAACGTAAACTCACTCAGATTCTGCTGACACGAGTAAAACGCCCACGTGTGTTACAGCGAGAGGAAGAGTTGGCAACCTCGCAATACCGACATTGGCTCCTCGACTTTTGCGTTGTCTTTAGGTTCCTCCCTCATCCCTTTTTCCTTCACTGCGAACACTGTAATCACATTGCTTTCAAGGGATCGAACTATCATATCTCACTGCATGCGATCACATTACATGCCAACATGGAAATATCACCGATGATTAGGACTGGCCCCTTTAGTAATATATCAACTGGTGAGATTGTAACACGGAAGTTTCTCCTCATCACATTATAAAACCACGCGTATTTATCATTTCCATGAGAGCATTAAATACAACCACATGTGCGTCATTTTAAGGCGTAAATAGTTTTAGTTTCTTCATATTGTGAAAATTGAAGAAATATAACAAGTATTGATTTGGTTTTCAGATACGAATATATTTTTTCCGGTGAGTAAACATCTATAATAATTAAATATATCTACCCCTTAATGTGCGGTGTAAGGTATTTTTTCATCAACTTTATTGGAGGAAATAACGGTTGCAATGAATGGGGCAAAAATTATTTAATTACATCGATAACACATTTGTGGTTCGTACAAAGGTAGTGATACAAAGTGCACATCGGTTTCAAAAATGTGTGATAATGTGTGTTAAGACAAAAATTGAAGCAAACTTTGGAGAGAAAAAAAAACACAACAACAAATGAACCTTTTTGTCAAAATTGCTGCACACTTGATCATTACAAAGAGATACAAAACTTATTTATTTGTTTATTTAGGGAACGCAAGAATATCAGTCGGCTCCTCAAAATGCAGATAAAAATTCACGGTAATCTAGAGCACAAAAAGTGCAATTGACGAATTATTTATCATGATTGAATATTAAAATTTTATAATTCAATTACATTTATTATACAGAAATGTTTGATGAAAAGAATTATTACTAGGATAGTTGATATCATGAGCACCGAACATGATATTTAAATACATGTATTATGATTTATGGAGGTGGTAGTGAAAGAGGATTGAAATAAATGGATCAAATATTTGGTAGCAAGAAAAAATATATATAAAAAAGTAAATACAATGACAGAGACATAGAAAATGTATGTTGTCAAAAAGAACTGATGTAAATCATACGAACATGGCGTAGTCCCAANGAAAATGTATGTTGTCAAAAAGAACTGATGTAAATCATACGAACATGGCGTAGTCCCAAAAAGTAAGTTTTAAAACGGGCTGAGCTTCTTAGTTTTATTTTCACTTTAGTCCGGGTCGTCATCTTTCTTTTCCCGCGACAAAGCGACTTCATCGTTCCTCGAATCCTGAGAAGTGGTTCAAACATTTCGACCTCATCACGGGAATATGTTTACAACTGCTTTCTCACTTCACGCGACATCAGCCGCAGCCGCAGCCAATACAAGTGCCGCCGCCCCTAGTCTCTTTCGCGCCATCAGGAACACTTGCGGGATGGGAGGGAGGGAGGGACACGGAACTTTGGAAATTAGTTGATGAGAGAGAGAGANGCAAGCGGCTTTTGTGTCGCCCACGGGCAGGAAATGAAACGGACGTCGACCAGGACTCCAACTGTGGCGGAAAGGGGTGGGGTGAGAATGGGCGTGGAAAGAGAAGGTTGAAGGAGTCGGGATGAGACCACTTCAAAGGGGATGATACGAAGGTACGTCAAGGACAATCGTAAAACCTGCTTTACACGGTCCGTTTAACGTACTGTTTCGTGCGCTACACACCAGACTGGACGCAGATTGTATGGAAATTTTCAAACATTTTTCAGTACGACTCGTACAAATTGACTAGCGCACTTCTAGCGGCATTTCTACTTACTAGTTGCGGTATCTGTGTTCTCTCGATTCGTTCGCGTGGTTTAATTAGACTTAGTTTTTTTTTGTTTTTTTTTGAAGTCAAAGTACTGTATTAAATCAACAATTCGTTTATCAATGAAATCAGTTTACATGTTCAGAGAATTAGAAGCCGAATCAAGGTTAGATGTTCGAAACGGCCCTCGCAGCGTTAAGAGAAACTCATCCATTTCTCGTCCAATACCTTGTTAAACGCTCATTTCTGAACGTCCGTTTTGTGTACNAAGCCTTATTTTGGAACGTTTTGGTTTTATATACACTTCACATTTATTTATTGTACAGCGATTGGACGCAAATTGTCGGTAAAATGGATCGTGTAAAGCGTGATTAAAGTATGTGTAAATAATAAAAAGTGGATTGAATCTCTTAAGACAGATTCCCCCGCAGGGGACTTAAATCTAGTAAGTACGTGTTTGGCGAACACGGGGCCCCGAGCTGAGTCTTGCATTACTTCCACTTACTTGTGAAAGGCTCCTTCCTTTCTCTTTCCTGACCTTCCTTGGTCACCTCTTGTTCTTTTCGATCCCGACGCTATTAGGGCTAAGGTATCTTTCATTTTTCTCATTTTTTCTAATGTTTTGATATATTGTAATTCAGGAGGTTTTTTTGCGGGTATGGTTGAGTCATTCGGCGAGGCGGGGAGAGTCATGTTGGCTCTCCCTAGTGCGTAACTGCATTTTTCCCTACCTGTACAGAATTTTAGGGCACTAATGACCTCGATGTCGATGAGCCGTAAAACCCCACAAAAAAATCTTAAGACAGATTGTTAAAAGTTTTCTTTTTTTTTAATAGACAAAGAAAAAATATTTTACTAAATAAGATTTGTTTGGATATTTGAAAGTTTATCCTGTGAGAAAAATATATACTATTGGCTGGATAATTATAAAAATTGGTGAAATAGCCTGAAATAGTCTATATGAGCCGGTACGAGTCTGAGCTTTTATTTTTATTTATTTATTTATTTATTTTGATTATTTATACAATTCGTCTCTGTTTCAGGACTTACTTTTAAAAGTCGTACGCCGCAATATATGCATTGATCTTTCCCCCCATATTTCATCTCCTTGCAATGAAGAGGTTTGCAAGTAACTTTCACATCAAAGGACTCTTGGTACCTATTTCCTCCAAATTCACACAAATTTTACTCAAACTCAATTAAATAATACTCAAACTCTATATAATATTTTTTGTTTATTTTTACCCAGAATGAAATTTTTTGCACGTCCTCATGCACATTTTATAGTATTTGTGCAAATATGTGTGGTTCTACATGAATTGTTTAATCATTAATAGATAGTATTGATTCCATGGCAAAATGTTTTGCTTTTTTTTTGAAAAAATTAAAATGTGCAAAAAATTAACACGTCATATGTAAAAACATTTCTTCAACATTGTGACCTTATTCTTGAAAAATGTTTAGACCTTTTTTTGTTAGATTTCGTGTGAAAATATAAGAATAAAATAAACTAGCTCATCCATTGAATGGTTTTTGCCAAAATTGTCCCGACGTATATCAAAAATATTTGCTCATTTTCCTACGGTATAAACATTATGTATTAATGACTAAGCAGTTATGGTAAAGTCTCATAAATTTTAGCACAAATACCAAAAAATGTTCATAAGAACAAATACAAAAACTTTCTAGTTTCAATGTACAAATAAACAAAATTTAAACTGTTGAGTATGAGTAAAATTTTATGGAAATACCATCTAAATTTAAATCACACAATACAGCATTTACTTATGTTATTCCACTTTATCAGCAAGCACATTTCCTCTGCAAGCGATGTAAGCACCAACACGAAACCCGGAAAACGCTTCTAAAGAATTCGCTCTATAATTACGAAGTCTTTCAGAAAAGTCTGCATTGACACTTTTGCTGCTGATGGACACGAGTCCGCGATCGATTCCAACGAGATGGAACATTCTCGAGCACATTCTCAACCGGTCACATTCCGTCTAGCATTTATGAAGAAATAAAACGCACTATAAACCAAAATTACATTTTCCATTAATAAGATACATTACTGGTGAAATTTAAATGGAATCTCTTCAACAGATTTTACTTTTTTCCTATTGTTTCATTGTATGAATACCGTCCTTCGAGGGAGTTCCGTGGTAATTTTAATACAAAAACTGATCAGATATATTCATTCCAATACAAAATATTGTTTTTATGAGGACAAAAACAAGTTATTTGAATAATTTTTAATAAGGTTTTTAGAACCATTATTCCAGAGAATCTATTCGTTGACAGCAACGTGACAAAAATAACTTCTATAGTTTATACTCGTGTCATAATGCAAAATCATTTTGATCACTAAACGAACATAGCTCAGAAAAATATCTACTTAGATTGAATAGTTCTTACATATAAGTACTGTAATCACATTCTTCACAGGTTTAACGTAAAAAGAGGCGACTGTAAATTGTTGTAATACTCACGAGAAAACAACTTTGTAATGAACTGCAAAATTATCCAGATGCAAGGTAGAATTAAAAGTGAAAAACTAAGAGTATCTTCTTTGCTAGGAATAGTTGATATGGCTAAGAAGAACTAAGAACAGTTGATATGGCTAAATTTAGAGAGAGATCCCTATACAGTGATCTCTACGAAGTGAAAAATAATTTTTCAGTTTTCTTATGACTACCTTTTTCGCCGTATCTTGTATAAATACACATTATATCGCAATGTGCACAATTAATTATACGCGATCAAACTTTTTGTCAAACTTTACTCGTCATGCCAAGTTAGACGAACAGTGTGAGGATCAGCTCGCGAGTTGGATGCATTACGCCACCCAACATCAAACGTACTTGAAAACTTCATATCTAAGTAGTCTGACGCAAAAGTTTGTGTTTTAAGTGATTATTTATTTTCAATGATATTTAGACATGTCATAAGTTACATGGTAAAAATTAAGGGTAAAGTAATGGGTACGTGAGATGGAGAAGCTTGCGTACCGCTGGTTTAGACCAACTCACCCCCCTGCGTTACTTCTACGAAACAATAACTAGCGTCGAGTAGGGAGGTTCATAAAAGTTACTTTTTTTAAAATTTCGACCCTCCGTTTTTTGTTGTTGTTTTTTTGTATTATTCCAGAAAAAATTTCAGCTAAAAAATTATATTTTAGGAGTTTCTACCAGGGTGTCAATATTAAAACTTTGAATGTTTACAGCTTGGTAGCTACCTCTAAAATATATTTGTAAAATCCGAAATTTGTTTCGAAATCTTTTCTTTAAGACATAAAACGAAATGGTAGGCCATCAAATCCAAAATTTTCTTGGTACGTATCCCAAAAATATATTTTAAAATCTGAAAAATTTATGGAAATATTTTTTTAAGACCCTAACAAAATATAAGGGTTCCCCGTCCAAATTACAAAATTGATTTTTTTTTAAACCACCTTAACGTCGAGTTGCTGTTACTCTTCAAGTTGTGTATATATCCACTGTGTTCAACGCGCTCTTATCCCATTGAATTTTAGCAAAATACTTCGTAGTCGTTGTTTTGCGTAAGGGATTTCGTCGCAGGTTTCATGGCGGCCGACGGAAACAGCTGACGAAATCGTAACGGAAAACAAAAGAACGCGAAGCTGCGTTGATGAAAGAGAATCACGGATGAATGCTCCCAGCAAGCGACCATTCCACTAGGATTTTAATGTATAAGCACTGTCCAATTTACAAAGAAATTACATTTCTTTTGTAATTAAATGACTAAATACTACGTGTTTTGGAAAGAGAGTTGGAGACATATTTGTACCTCCGTTTTGAAACAGTCGCATATTTACGTACAGTAGAATCTACAACACACAGGGGAATGTCAAATTAAAGACAGAAAAATATCGAATGAAATAAGGTTAGACAACAATGTTCAGGTAACATAAAAAAAACACTATAATTAAGTATTATCTCCAAAATGTGTTAAAATACTTATGCCCTCTTTAAAGATGAAATACAAACGCCTAATTAGCTAAAATACCATTCGAATTCAATTTTATTCATCCCCTAATACTGTGGGTTCACCCTGCGATTGCTGGGTGGGTGGACTAGTCCGAGCACGTGCGGTGTAATCCCCGTCTCTGCATCAGACGCATTAAATTCGTGTCCATGTTAGAAAACAATTATTTGTGGGAAAAATATAATGTAAATCGAATGTTTCTCAGGAGGCGTTATGCCGTGATTTTTGGATGTGACGAAACGAACGTAGAGAAATCTCTTAAATTGCGGTGAACCTCACTTCCGGGTAACAGATTAATTATGTTATGCTGAATGAAAATGGGAGATGAAACAGTTTGCATACATAGTAAATTTGGTGGTTTAGTTGCAGAGCCTTCGCTTCCATCATCGTGCTGAGCGGTAGAGCTTAGGGTCCAAACCCTGCTCGGCCGAACCAGATAAGGTTTTCAGCTGGTGTTTCCCTCACCTACTCCAGACAAATGTCGGTTCGGAACCATACGTTCCCCAGTAACCCAACATCTCTCCTTCCCAATTCCCTCTCCTAAGCCCAAGGTTGGGTGGAAGAACAGACCTCATGGCCTGAACCTCGCCAAAAGACATTGAATAAATAAATAAATTTATTGCCAAAAAAGTAGTTACAAACTGCGCATGACCATGAGGACGACAATAAACTAACTGACTCTCCGGAAGCAAGCAAGGGACCATCCCATCAATTCCGATGAAGGGCACTAAGGCAGAGGTGAATTGAACAATTCAGCTTCACACTCCGAAGAATAAGCATAGTTCGGTACGTGTTAACGTAATACGAACAAACTTGTATTTAAAGAACAAAAAATATTTAGAAGTATGTATTGTTATTATGGAATTATGGATTATTCGGAAAATATTGTTTCTAAATAGAAACTATTAAAATAAGTCGGAATTCGAAATTTATTATTTGAAAAAAATATGAATGCCTAACATCCATTTCCAATCCCCCTCCCCCGAAAAATTGGATAAAAAAGTGATGAGCAGTTGAGAAAAGTGAGTTGGCTAATCGCCAGTTCAAAGTGCATGTGAGAAGCGCTCGCTGCAGATTGAATTCCGAGGAGAGGCGAGCGCTGCGGTTCACAGACGGCCCTTAACGAGCTCAAGCGTCCAGTCCCTGCGCCCTTCATTAACATCCCAAAGGCAAAGCAGTCCTCTGGCAAGGACCACGGGAAGGAGGATACACGCATCATTCCCCACGGCGCCAAAAAGAAATAAAGAAACCCCCCAACAACTAATTCTCATCATGCGGAACATTCTCCTACGGAATTTATCTGTATTAACAGCGGGGTTCCTCAAGGTGCGATGATTAGGTCTAGGCTCTTTCTTCTAGGAGTTAATTTCTTTCATTTGCGTATATTTATCTTAGATAGATTGTCTCTAAAATTACATACAGAAATTAAATGTTTTATAGAACATACGATAATAGTTTTATAAGTCTACAGCATACGTTATCTCTCATTGGTCGAGCTGAGTATGCGTCACATAAATCATTGTATTTTTGAACACTCCTTCTTTTTAAACAATCTAAGTAACTGGCTAGTGTTTTCATGTGCATATAGAACTTCCAGTTTGATACGCTTAAATACTTACAACAACATCAAATCATTGGTTGAAGAAAATATTTTTGTCAATATATAGTTATTTGCTTGTTCGGTCCAGGATGGCATGTTCGTGATATTTTTGATTTTGCCAGATACATCGAATACATTATACAAATAACGCAACACCAAGTGAAGTGCCAGCATTAGAGTTGATGGGGTTGGGGGTAGGTCTATAAGGATATATATATATATAATTTTGGTACAACATCGGAGTACCAGTAAAAAAATTAAATCTTGAAAAAAGTACTTACTGTTTCATTTTAATTATAGAAGCATGCTAATAAAAGTTTGTTTGTAAAAAAAATATTTTTAAGAAAATATCAGAAATTTTTAATTTTTGTGCATGAAACAAAGCAAACCAACTACAATGAAGCGTTACACAATAATATAAGAAATGAGAGGTAACACAATCGGCTTCACAGAAACGATACGATTTTAGGGAGGAAATGCTGGTGTCACAAAGGAGTGGGAAAAATAAAGCAAGCGTTGAACAGACGAAGAAACGGAAGTTTAAAAAAAATCGAAACGGAATATTTACTGTTGTAACGGAGTTGAAAATGAGCGAAAAACGAATTATATTTGCGAAGTCTTTGTTACTTCTAGAAGTACCTGCGCACAGGCATTCAAGGGGTAAATTAATTAGCGAGGTATCGGTTGATTCACAATCGGCTTCGTCGCCTCTGGATATAGCTATACCAGGGTTCTCATGAATGGAAGGAAAAAAGGGGGAATAAATCTGCTACAATGGGTCTGTCATTTCATGAGCGTTTAGAATAATTTTAATTTACAGGAATAATGAAGTTTCTTTTAATTTAAGAATTATAAGATTTAGGTTTTTATCTTTCTTCGTACTACGTAAATATGTTATTTTAATTTGAAACTAAAAATTAAAAAAATATTTCTTCTTCAATAAATTTTTTGTTTTGAAGTGTAAAAAAATATTATTCATCAAGAAAACAAACTCCCACCACATTTTCGATGACCACATGGTTACGAGCATGTACGTTGTGTCGATACTTATGAGATCTCGGACATGCGTCTCCTAGGCTTGCAGGGTCCTGTGCCCAAAACACTAAGCCAACAGAGAACAATTTGCTCTTCAATACTTGCTATCATCACATGAATTAAATCGACACTAACTATTCCTCATTTGCATAGAAAAATCCAAGGAATACAAGTTCAAGTATAAATGAAAATCTGCTCCAATTCTGAATAATTTATTTTTTCAATCTGCAATACTACCTCGTATTCTTTGTTGACATTGGTTCTCATCGGTTACATTTTTCATAGATTTTTCTACTGAAAATAATGCTTCAGTTTCCGTCTATTGCATCAGATTTCGTCCGCGGGCTCGCGCATCGTCGCTACTAATTTAGCAAAAACTATTTTAATGAAAATGTCTTATCTCATTTCATCTTAAAGACTCGGCAGCTAAACAAACCTTGATGTCCGGGAAAAACACTGACTCGGGCCGCGGAAACTTATGTTTATATACCTTGAAAGTCTTTTTTCTATACTCTTACAATTCGGGAATCGTTCTATATAATTATCTGCCCAAAAATATAAAAGATATTAAATTGAATCTCTTCAAATCCGCGGTTAAAAGCTACCTTCTGTACCAGTGCTTCTTCACAGTAATTTTTTAAATTAATTTTAATAAAAGTTAAAGCAGTCTTGTACTTTATCATGCCATTGTAGTACTTTCAAAATATCTGACAACAATTTCAAAACTATTTTCCTGCGTGCTTGTATTGTTTTATTATTCATATAAACTTAGCTGTATATGTACTCAACCCTGGCACGGTTGTGTACTTTAATTCTGTAGCCCCATCCTGGCCCGGGTTTTTCTCCGGTTTTCCTTCGGGTAGAGGCGGATTTTTTATGAAGACTCGTTAGGCTCTTACCTAGAGACGGTATCGAATGATATAATTATTAGCGAATTTAGTGTTATTTAAAAGTTACGAATTATCAACAATACTCTCCGAATACTTTATAGCTTGATAATAATACGTACTCGTGAAATGACTTTTCTATGTTTGTAATTGCTTTTTTGACAATAAAGTTTATATTTAATAAAGACCATTCAAATTTCCTTAATTCATTTCATTGTTGTAAAAGTATTGTTATTCTGTTTAAAGCGATATCTTACACATTAAAGAACAACGATTCGATATCCAGGTACCTTGCGATGTGTTAACCAGTTGAGGTCCCTTACATCTAGATCAATCTTCTCCCTTTAAAACTTGCTTCTTTGCAAAGTCGTGTCCAATTTTTATTTTTTTTTACCAATATTAGTTTGGAATTTTTCCCTTCATATTCAAATTTTTTGAACAATTTTAAATTTTACACAATTATTTTTTTATTTTACGCAAATAAGAAGTTATTTGTAGCATTTTTCCTACCAATGCTTGCGTTAAAATGTTGATCACAAGAATGTCGGCGTGTTTGGACTCTTATTTTGCGTTTCTCTCTTTCATCGCACATTCTTTGGTCGTGACCAACTAAATATATAGGCCTGGATGCAACGTGAGGCAACGTCAGAGAAAACCGTACTGAAGCTACCAGACCTAAACTATACCAAAACTACAGTGATTGAGCCAGTGATAGTTAGACAACACTATCTTGTGCAGATCCCGTTGATTGAGCACGGTTTTTATGACGTTACTCCACATTGCGTCTAGACGAATCTATTTAATTGACGTGCTCTCTACTGCACGTTCGTCACGAATGTCGTTTCGTGACGCATCACGCTTTAAAACAAGTTTCACTTTAATAAAAACTCGTATGTTTTGTCTGTTCCAGAGGATACAGCGCCTCGAAACGATTCGGTGCATCTACAACCTGGATCATTGGTGACGTCTAGTGGAACCTTCTATGTGGCCGTGGGCTGCGCATGCGCCATGATCATCGTGGTAATAGCGGTCACGTCTGTCGTCTACGTCAAGAGCAAGAAGGCTCGCACGCAAGAGTCCCTACAGTGAGTAATTATATCTTCTATGGTTTTTGCGACGAGAGAAAAGTTACGAGATGCAACCAGTGAAGCGCGGTGTTGTCACATGTCAGCTGCGGGGAGTGGCCTGGCGTAGCTCCATCCATTCCAGGCACTTCTAAACCGTTGAAAAGCTAACTTCAGGTACTGTCCATTCAGCCAAAGGTTAGAGATCAATCTCTTTGACCGTCACTGTTGGTCATTTATTGCTACCGGTTCTACGAATCGGCTGATGAAGGTATATAGCATCCAGATATAAACCCGCTAGATTCCGCTGTCACGAGTAATATGCCCTGCAGTAATATTCCAGCGAGAGGAAGAGTGGACAATCTCGCAATACTGGTATTGGCTCCTCCACTTTTCACATGATCTTTAGATTCCTCCCTCATTACGTCACAATGAAATAAACATACCTTTCTTCACAAGATTCCGTGCGAGGTCCGGACGATGTTACAAGACGATCGAATGAATATTTGCATTTAGAAAATAATTAAAATAGAAAGCGATCGGGTCTGCCAAGGACGATACGGCGTATTGGGACTGTCACAGCTACCATTCAATCAGAAGAAGGCGGTGTCCTTTACAATCGGGATAGACAGATTTCTCCGTCCCTACATTTATATGAAATTTATTTAACAGTAGTTAGTGAAATGCTTTGAAAGAAGTAATTCCTATAAACCCACAAACTGGTCATAAAGTAAACACCGAGACAAAATCGTAGAATGATTCCGAATATTTTAGTTAACTTTAAGAATTTCTGAAACTCCACTTTCGATATATGAAGACATATTTTTTGTAAGATACTCCACAATGAGCTGCCAAATAAAAAAATTCTAAACTTTAATGCAAGTGCAACAATGGAAAATTTAGGATTGTGGCGTGATTATAACTTGAGTCGTTCAACAAGAGTTAAAAATAATTTTATTCTGACTAGACTCACTTGGACGAGGTGATCTCAAATAACTTTTCTTCTACACGACTGTACTGAAACAGTTTTTGCAATGTCTGAACGATAATGTGTCACGCAACCCCTGAAATAACACACATAAATGCGGCATTAAAAGGTGACTGTGCTATAAATAGAGCGCGTTCTTTTGCTCAGGTTCAATTATTACATCACGCAATACATTCGCCATTTTTTAAATATACTGATGTTTCAGTAAATTAAGTCAAAAATACGATCCACACGATCAGATACTTATATAAAAGCTGTCACTGATTTGTTATACCTCACTAAAGTATCAGAATCAGTTTTTTCTTTAAGGTTGATGATTGAAATTTTAAAAAAAATATTTTCAACAATAACCCAAATGATGAACTTGCGAAAAATTCCAGCGAAGAAGAGATTTTTTTGGATTTCTTACGCATATTTTGAATATGATTTTTTATACATTTAAACAAATGGTCCTAAACACAATCTGTGAGATCTGTCATAAGCTTGTTGCTAAATGTAACTAGCAGACTATTATACTATAACTTAATATTATTATAAATATTATCGCTCAGAAACATTATTATTTTTATTTAAAAACTTATTTGATACCAACTTATGATGTACAGTTATTATAAATATTTATAAGAGATGGCTATACTTGGTCTATGAAATAGATGCACATGAAAATTATCTTATTGAAATCTGAAAATTGTGGAAGACTATGCAATAATAAAAACACAGTAAGTTTCTTCTGAGTATTCCAGAAGAATTGAATCTCTGCCAATTGATATTCCTAGACCAATATCATTTTGAAAAACCTCCACAGGGTCGGACTAATTAGCGCGTTTATGTAATTATTATCGCTTCGAAGATTTTTCCATTCGTCGGTGTTAAAACCGAAATATTAATTTTAATGTTTGAGACTACTTCAAAGCAATCGCTCCCAATATCATCTCGAATTTTATTACGGTCAATTCGTATAAAATTATATCAATTCAATTAGCAATTCCCAAATCATCATTTAAAACTATGCTGCATCATTTTCTGTACAAATTAAATACGATAATTACTATAAAAGTACCGGTGAAGGCAAAATAATTATCTTAAGAAATTCAATTCAATTATCTTAATATTCATGTAATAAGCTTTATCTCATTTTAAGAGAATTTAATGCCACTTTGATGTATAGTCTATGTTCCAAAACAACTTTAAAATTAATCCCGGGGACGGCGAACAATTGTAATCGTGAATTTAGAGTTATTTTATTAGTTCCGATTTATAAACAATATTTTCAGAGTAATCTTTAGTTTGATAATAATAAGTGATTGTGAAATGACTCTTCTGTGTTTCATTAATAAAATCATGCATAACAATAGTTGCAATATCAATAAATTTCACGTAAAAAATATAACAACAATATAGTAATATTAAATACATTTAACAATAGTAATTTAACTTAGTAGTAGTAGAGTATGCCTAAAGGTACAATTATTTTCTGGTAGTGCAGAATATTATTAACTACTTAGACTGGTGGTAATAGATATCTATGATCGATTTTTTAAACTATTTTTCCTTCATTTCATTTATTTATGTGAAAATCTTTATTTATACTAAAAAGCAGCGTAACTTTATATCCTCGTTCTTCATTTCGTGCATCATGTATCATCGGAGAGTAAAAGACGAAGTATTTCCACTCATATTTTCCTCAGCTCAACATAAACATTTGCAACAACTTAATTGATCTCTTTATTTAAAATAGGTAAGTAATTAAAATTGTTTTCCACTTTTTCACTATTCCTCTATTTGTATTTGTAAATGGGAAATATAGCTTAGTGCTATTGAAGCATATCTATATGGAGCGATAGGATTACAGTTATTGCTAGTAGGTGGGCCTGTTTGCTGATGGGTTTACCAACAACTTGACCCACGTGGAGGTGTTAGTAAAAGTAGTTAGTAATAGTTATTGATAATGGATAGAGGAAGGAAGGTTTGCTGTTCAGCAGTCACAGTTATATGAACAGTGAAAAGCTACAAATTTTCTCGCCCCATCGGGAATCGAACCCGGGATGACTTGGCGATGAGCGACAACACTACCTCCTGCGCCACCGCTGGGGCGACAGATTTCTGAATTTAGGATCAGATTTCTGAACTTAATTTGAGTGCAATATTTTAAATAAAATCTCTCATTAAAAACAAACAAATCATGGAGGTGTGTTCCTTTGATCAATTATTCAAAACGAGATGATAACTTCTGCAATACTTCGTATCCCGTCACCTTTGATCTGTCATTCTATCGCACCAACGTAAGCGTCACCGAATCTACCTCAGCGCCGCGAACGGGTGACACGAGCAACTAATGGGATGGGCGCGACGGGGATCCATTATAGGCAATATGACANACGGGTGACACGAGCAACTAATGGGATGGGCGCGACGGGGATCCATTATAGGCAATATGACACGAACCTCCTTCCACCGCCTATTCCCCACCCTCATGCGCTGTAGAGGTAAAAGGACACCGCCGCTCTGACCAGGCAGCGACCAGGCTTCGTAACAAATGGGATTTTTAGTTATGCTTTTTCTCTGCGGAAAGGTAACTCATACAAAGGCACATTTCAACCACACATTCCGTTCGTTTCATACACGCATTGACTCTATTCATGAATGTTTCATGTATAGTGGAAATTCCTTCATTTCGAAAATGTTGAAAGTACTGTTTTGAACGTAACAGATGTTGAATGTAAAAATATTAATAACGCCAGAAAATAATGGAAATAATAACCTATTGTTGGGTATTCTGATTTCTAAAAATAGAGAGAGTAAGTGGGGTACCCGCGATTTCACTTGCGTCAGGTATTGAATTTTTTTACGTAAATTATCAGTTTTCAATTCCCATGAGTCTCAATCGAAAATGCTGGCCGCAGAGAGTTGACGAATCATTCAAGAAATGACTGAAAGAGAACCACGTTTGCCATTGTCAAACAATTGTGAATCAAACCACACGTAATAAACAAAACAAAAATCTTAAACATAGAAACAGATTTTCCAACAATAAATTGCAATATATGCTCATTAGAAATACGAAGACATACAGTAGGCAATATGTTATCGGAGAATTTCCACAATGCAAATTTAATGGTATTTTCATAACATTTTTCAAAATAATCGAGCTAATATTTCAGTATGAAAGAACACCATAATTCTCCCAGAACGTTTTCTCCAATCATCTCGGGCGACTCTTTTTATTAAAATGGATGTGTTCGCAATATTTTTAATCCATTTTTGTTCAAAATAGTGTTTTACGTGTTATTATAAAATGATTATAAGTACTACCATACAATCCAAACATGGTAACAAAGCTAGTACAACTTACTTAACCTCCTGTATCATTAATTATATCGCGCCCACCATTAATAATACTGTTATTCCCTCATTCAACGAAAATCCTCATAAAAACCCTCGAAATGGGAATCCGATGAAATTCATCCACATATCAAGTCGGAACATAAAATATTTGTATCAATTCAACATTTTCAAAAACCACCCACGCACCAAATCCCAACAAAATAAGCGCTTGAATGAGCTATTGAGTATTCTCCGCACTACAGGCGTGGATTTCCACACCAGCAACATCCACCATCTCCCCTGCTACCCCTCACCGCTTCCGTCATCAGACGATGGATTGTTCTGTCGCTTTGTGGCCAGAGTACGGTCTCAGCACTAAGGGATGGGGGAGATTCCATCCCCCCGTGGGAACAGCAAAGGGAGTGGGGAGGGCGTGGGAGGTGACGTTCAAGTCGAGACCATTGACGCACACGTTCTACTGTGTTCAGGAAAACAGAGAATTCAAAATTACTACTGTTTATAAAACGTTTCTTTCGTAAGCGCTGAAGACAAATGTTAGCTAAATTCCGCATGTACGAAATGCTACATAAAGGGACGATCCCTAATACGATGAAGGGGTAAGTGTCAAGATAGTACATGGCTTAAGATTTCTATGTTACGTATCTTTCAACTAGATTTGTAAATGCAAATAAATTGGTCATTTCACGGAGTCAACTCTAAATACAATTATAATTCTAAATATAACAACTTACAACAACAGAGGAATGAACAAAGAAACTTTATTTTTAGATACACCAATTATCAGCTTAATATACTGTAGATTAAAATGGCAATCATATTTTCGCAGAGACGAAATTTTTCACGTAAAACACAGTGCAACTGAATTAATTTACAAAGCAAAAGCTTAAATTGCTAGATTCGCTTTCTGATTCGACGTTACTTAGATTGAGAAATTAATTTGGCAAAGCGAGTAGTAAAAAGGAAGGTGTGGTTGTAGTGTTAACAGATATTTTGTTCCCAACACGTCAAATATTGCTACTGAACACATCGCTGAACGGAACTCTGGCGACATCGCACTCAAATGCTGTATTCCTAGTGACACAAATATATTCCTAGAATTTACTAATTAGCCTATGTTCCTGTCAATCCGACTGTGAAATATATGAATATTATTCATTGGAGGAATTGGTCTGATGTTAACAGATTGATGTACATTACAAGAAGTAAAAGATTTCGTTATCCTGTCATTATTTATTGATGTAATAGTCCTTTTTGGTAGCAAATCTTCAGTGCTACAATATATATAGTGAAATTTGAATAATTTGGTAATTAAAATGAAGAAATCATCCTCGTTCGGGCGTTTTAAATTCGAAGAACTAGCGATGGAGCGGAGGAGGAAAGTCTTCCTACTCTCTAAAAATTTAAAAGTCCACCGTTGAGATTTGACGAAGGAAACAGTCACATCTTGCGAGACGCAGTGACCTGCGATGAGCTCTTTGTTGAAGAGAAAATTTATGGCCGCTTAGAAATGGCAAGTAAGCGAGGGTGTGGGTAAAACGACCTGTCCCGGCCGTATAACCAAGGACACAGGGGGAAAGAAGCAAGCGGTGACTTGTCAGGAAAAAAAACGTTGAGAAAGAGCGGTTGGAAATAGTTCAAAATTACGCAAAATTCCCAATCAGAATTTAGGCAAAGGAGGGGGAACAGTTGTGCCATTGAAAGTTTTTCGTCACGTGAAGTTCAAAATTGAGAGATCTTGGAAGTGGAAAAAGAGGTGTAGGAAGGGATGAAGTCCATTTAAGGAATGGCAAATGGAAATTTGCTTCTTCTTGTTGCAATCTGCTTCTTGTTGTTGTATCAGAGAGACGAGATCAGAGACACGAGATTTTTTTGCGCGAAGTGAAGACTTGTAGATTTTTTTGGGAGCAGAGCCACGACTCAGTCTTATTTTCGAAGTTATCTGATTAGCTCATGATGTCCGATGAGATTTCCGAGTTCGCTAATTTCCGGAACTAATTCATCAGTCTTTGGTTAGCATTTTCGGCAGCAAATTCTAAATCCGAGACGCGACAAAACTCGTACGAAAAATATGTCCATTCGGCGGACGCTTCCGAGAATTCGGGGACCGCCTTTGAAATTGAACCATGAAGGTTTGGGTCCATGCCGCCCCTGAGGGCATCCAGGCAGCATAGCTTGCGGGAGGAAGGCACCACCAGGTTTGCTGGCGCTAGTGACGTCATTAACCGGAAGTCGTTCTGAGGTTGAGGTCAGGCTGGATTTCCCATGGGGTTGACGCACCCTCCACTCAGCACTGCACTGCTTGATTGGTCATCAGGTTGAGGTATTTTACGATTGTTGGTGGCATCCGACACATATCGTCATGCGCTATTGCGAGAAGACGAGTGCGGGTCTTATTGTTCAGAGGGGCTCGAAACTTTGGACTTTGGATTAATGAAGAAGGCCCAATTAGCAAGAAAAAACTCCACTTAATTATATATTTTAAATACAATATCAATGTAATTGCATTTCAAGAAGCAAGAATTATGGTAAAGTCAGTGTTTGTTTCATTTGTCAAAGGAGAGATTATCTTAATGTTTATTCAAGATGTTCAATTTGTTTAAAATTTATGTTTGTCGTTGAGAAGCCGAATTCGGCGGAAATACTAGTGTATTTCATGTTTACATGGGTTACCAGTTATAGGTTTTTTGTTATATGTGATTCATGTTAATTAAATTTAATGGATTTCAATTTATCAATAGCGTTTTCCTGTAGTGGAACCCTAGTATGGTCTTTTCCTTCATAAAAATTGCGAAACCTAGAAATTTGTGGAACCCTGAGATTAATTAGCCGCGGCGCCTTAAAGATCAAAGTTATAAGTTTTAGACTTTTATTAAATTCATAACACATAAAATATATATAATAACAACTATATAAACTATATAATCCGACCCTTCATGAGACAACGCGGAGCTTTCAGCCACCGCTTGCCGAAGAACCCAGAGGTACGCCAGCTTTCTCATTTCCTGTTATTTTTTCATAGTATATTGAAAATTATTAACTTCTCGAAGAAGAAGGGGGTAGATTGTTTTTAGAATGTTTCAATTTATATTTTGTAAAAATAATTTGTAGCACTCAAGATGTCCGCCATGCGACCAAAAAAGTCTTTTGCATCAATAAATAATAACAGAATGACGAAATCTTTTACTTCTTGGAATATTATTCAGTTTAGATCATATACATAAACATTAAAATGTCCCCGGGATTTTTCGTTCTCTTTCTGAGTAAGTGGACGGAGCAAATTACACAGATGAAGTATCGTATTTTCGAGAAAAGAAGTGTCTACAATTTACCATTGTTTCATTTTTCACTATTTCCTTTCATTATAACAGCATTTAAAAATTTAATCATAAAAGGACGCTCCTGGCTTATTTCTTTGAAAATGGTGTAACATGACTTCTTAATTCCTTATACATGAAAGTCTCGTGGAAAATGGAAAATACTGTTCTGACAGTCGCATCACGTGACTGAAGACAACACAACCTCTGTCAAAGAAGGAGTCAAACGACAGTCTAAATTAATTATCGAATTTTAAAATCACAAAATAATTGTCCTCATTCAATATAAATAAATCAGTAGAATGGATTATTAATTAATAAGAACTACTATTGTGATTATTTCCAAGTTTCGTGAATAATTGGATTTCAACTTGACTTCAATCAACGCGATGCACAGAATAATTTAAGTATCTACAACTAGAATATATGGGGAAAAGTAGTTTTTGCCATTTTATTCAGGAAAATAAAATAGTGTTGCTACGTACAAGAAAACATTCGCAGTTTCATTCAGATATAGGTTAGATTCCATATTTCGTTCGATTTAAGGGCACGGGTTTAAGTAGTCCACATAATTTATTTATAACGTACGGAATTATCTTCTGTCAGACTACAATGTTACTGTTTCTGAATCTCAGTTTTACTATTAAGAAATTTTTCTAATACGAGAATCACCTCAGTGGTATTGAAATCTGTTTACGACCATGCCATAAACCCCAGAAAGGTACAACATAAAGTCTAGCTGCTGGACGAAAAGTTACCAAATTCGGGAGAACTGCCAACCTACTCAATTGATTCCTCCTCTGTCTTACATTACTCAACTTTGTGATATTTTCATATCATACGTTGCATTCACTTCCACCAAACTTGACAAAATATCACTAGGAGAGCCTGTCCTCTAAATACTCGATTTTTATCATTTTTAGAGAAACACAAAATTAACATTCCTATTTATAAAATACATTGCATAAATTATCCAAGAAATCTTATTTTTTTAAACTACATTCAACGAAATTCATTTTACCGTTGTCTGTGTGTTGTTTTCATAGCGTTGGTACACCCGTAAGGTAGAGAAAGTGCTACAAAACGATGATTTTAATATCAAACGACAATCTGAGGCAGTCCAAATCATTGCGAGTGTCGGGGTTTTTGTTCTAAAATATTGGTGGTGGCTGTCCTGAAACACCACTCGAGTCCGCTATCTTTGTTCTTTTGGTGTCCAAACTCTCGATAACCTGCGAATAACTGTGGTTAATGGAATTTTTTTTTTGGGGGGGGGAGGCTTTAGGGCTCGTCAANAGGGCTCGTCAACGTCAAGGTCATTAGAGCTCTTTGGTTAATGGAGAGGGATCTAGAGAATGTCAGCGGGCGTACGATTTTTATCAAGAAACTGCCCTTTGTAGATAGCGTTCAAATCAGTCAGGGGTTAGTAGAAGTATGTCCTTAGTAGTCATGAATGCGATAATGCTATGAATAGTTGATGTAAGTCTTCAGAAAGTAAGGACGCAGTTGTTGCATGAATGAACTTCCGTGGATGACATGCCACCAAAACTGATTATTGCCTCCACTTCATTACTTTAACATTAACTCTGAACTTCAACTTCATTCATCTCTGAATTCACTAACACTAATAGCAATAATACATACAAAAAATGTTAAATTAGAAAAATATATATTTCAAGCAGATACTATTATTTTTGAGTCGAGTGAATATTTCCATTTCCAACGCGAAGGCGATGGTCGCATTAATTGAAATAAATATTGGATGCATTTGCGACCAGTCATTAAGACAGAAACAAAGTGTTGAAAAAAAAGTTCACAAATGCAATGTGCATCAGAGCCTTTTTTACAGAACACTGATGTTGTGTGGCGCGTGAAACCGTTTTATTCCGAAGAGCACTCCTTTTGAAATTCCACAGAAATGTTCCAACATTCCATTCAAACTGAGACTATTCGACAGAATACAATGCGACGAATACATTAGTAAAGCGTTTCACGGAGAAAATGCTATATTTCCAGTAATTTTTTATTACTGAAACGTGAAACGCAGAATGAAAAGTATGGAATGTTCAACTCTGACCATCTGTCAGATTTCATTTAAACATATCATCACTGAACAAAAACGAATTTCAACACTGTTTGGGTATAAATCCGTAACTAAGTACCCAACCGAAAACTTCCTTCGTCTACTCACTGCATCAAGTCATAGTACAGTGATCCACTCTCGGAAAACGAGAAAACACGACTTCAAAATTCCACTACTCCGATTTAGTCTTCCTGCAATGGGAGTCTGGTACAATTTATATTTCGAAAACTCCATGACGCTCAGGATCTAGACCGTAATCAAGGAAGCATTTTTGTTTAAAAATTATGATTTAACAACAATTTTTTTATAAATATTACCTTTAAATAAAATGCATCAAATAAATTATTAACAATCTTCTATTATTAATAACAATTATATTATTAACAATAACAATTACATTATTAATAAAAATTATTAATCTGGTAACACTTTTACAGTGTATGCCATTTATCAAATTCAATTTTATCTGTCAAGAGTTTCGGTCCAAGGGGTGGGGGGTATTGCCCCCTTAGCACCCCCACTCCCTTAGATCCACCACTGATTACGTCATGCAGATTTTTTAACTACGGTACGTTTCCGAAATACCATGACCGTCAGATAAGACGAGCTGTAAATTTCCGTGTAAGTTTCACAGTCTTAGCATATGTCTGTCCCATAAGACGACCCCCAAACTATCAACAGTCTACGAAGCCAAAACGTATGGGATATCGAATGCTATGGCACTGAGGACGATTTATTATGGGATATTGATGACGAGGACGAAATCGACACTCTCTAGGTGCAGAATGGAAGCCGTATGACGAGCTTCTCCACAAAGAAAGTGAGGATGTACTTGAGGAGCGATATCCCTTATACAATGAATGTGAGAAATTTGCAGGATTTTAAACACATTGGTTTATTTTATTACTGTTTTAATTTAAATACATTTCAATCTAATTTCTATGTATCTGCCCTTTAGGACGACCCCACATTTTGTGATTAAACTATCGTCGTATACGCGGAAATTTAAATATGTACCACATCCACGAAAGTGAATCACAATTATTCAAAAGGTCAGAGATCTTTCCGCTCCAAGAGGTCAATATGTTCATCTTTACCAAAACCGTCATTCAATATTATCAGTTTTTTATTTTTATTTTTTGCGTATTTCGTTCAAAATTTAAAAATTGTTCAATTAAATTGTTTTGTTAATGAAATATTTTTTATTATATATCAATGATATAAAAAAAACCTAATATTGATTGGTCCGATGTATAAACAATATTTTCCGAATTACCTGTAGTTGTGACATATTCTTTGTGCTTTATTACATTCAAATTTGTTGGTATTCTGTTGCTACTGTAACACGTAGCAAACTTTTCTATTCCTATCTTTGGAGTGTGCTGAAGCGTCAAACCTGCCTCCGCTTTATGGCCCTTGATCGATATTATGGGATGTTCCCTTGCTTGCTTCCGGAGAGTGAGTCAGTCTCATGTCCTCCACGTGGTCAAACGCAGTCTGTAACAGCTTTTTTACAATAATTTTATTTATTATTATTATTATTTAATGTTTCCCCTTTAGGATATTTTAAAACAGTTTAAGTTATCAACCCTTACGATTCAAGCTCGCCGGATTGGATGATGTTGAATAAAAATACTTTTTTGTACTAAAGGGTCAAGGGCGAAGGGACACCTGAGTTATTGCCAACACGCTCCGAAAGGAAATTGAAGAAGCGGAGAGAGAGAGAGAGATAAAACGTGATGAAAACTTGAGATGTCACGAAGAGAAAAACACTCCGCGCACGGTGTAGAAGTGGGGAGGGGGTGGAAGTGGGGGAGCGGGGAACGATCTCGATGTATCTCACGAACGCGAGTCGACGCTCATACCAGAGCGGCGTATTAGTTTCCAATCAGAAACGAATCTGCAGAGATCAATCCACGGGAATCCCAGAGGAGAGGATATGAAAAGGTCACGTGGTTCAAAAGAAAGCTGAAGGATTCGAAACAGACACGCATCGACGGAGGAGTCAAGTGAAAACAAAAGTTGTCAACGGACGCACTTCTTCCAGGAAAGGGAGCAGCGTTTTCGGATGCCCATTTACTGAATTGTCGGCATGCAAACCTCAAGTGATAATGAAGAGAAAATATCGCAAATGTATTTCAAGGACACAAAATAATGCAATATGGCTGCCTAACACGAATTGCCAACTTCTACGAGACAAAACCGAAGAAATATAATATTCGAATAAATATTAGTAGGAGTGACAAAAGCAAATAATTGTGTAAAAAAACAAGTTAATAACACAAAAAGTAATATTCCTTCCACACGCTCAATTCATAAACAAAAGAATAGCTCCACGAGAGCGAGTGAATTGAATTGATTGCCGGTGTTCGCGATAGATTTAACATTTCAAGTTTTGAAATGTCCGAATGTATAATACTACAACGCAAGGTACACTTATCGTTACCCTAAGGACGATGGCGAAGTAAAAGAGCCGTCACGGTTAGACACACATTATCTGTAAAAAATCACAAGTCCACAAATCTGCAAAATATTTATTTATTTATTTA
>NNCF01126460.1:471137-485499 GCA_002313205.1 Laupala kohalensis
TACTTAAGATAACGAAATATATAATAGAAAATAGCCAGACAAAAATCTATGAATTAAGAAGAATCACATAAATCAAATGAGTGGTTCTCGAGTTTTAAGAGGATAAACCGGTTAGCAGTCTGACAGAGACGAGAGTGGCTTTGTTTTATATCATGTATAGACGAGTATATACCTTACGTCTTCAACTACTCATTCGCTGTATGAGCCATCTTTAATGAGAAACGTTTCATAATTGATCCTCATCATATACCTTCTCCATATGTTTCTAATCATTTGATTGGAATATATAAGATTGCTTTTCCGCAGAGAAATAATTTTTTTTTTTTCTGAGACACATGCGCATGCTTGTCTTTATTTTAAAATTATAATATTTGTAATATTATTTGACATATAACAAGTTACTTCCTCACAACTCATTTTAATTTAGCGTTCTTGTTTCGTTTCTATTTCACTCCAGTAGATTTCTCTTAAGATCGTGTAGAATTAAATGCCAAAATTATTAAAATCTTCAATATTTTTTTTTAAAAAGGGTGAAAGCACTTCCTCCAGATAAAAAAAATCGTTTTACAATTGCCGTCGAATACAGTTAATTCCCAGCATTTATAGATCTAAACGACCTATTATATTATCAACTCTGAAACCAATGTCATTACAAATTGTAGCTTACAGTCCTCGCAACGAAAAAAAAGTAACCTAACATAACCAATGAAATGGAAGCGCAGTATTTTCACCCGTCTTCTGCGGGGGACGGTCTAACGTAGCTCCATCCATTCCAGACAAAGATTATAGATCAAGCTCTCTGTCCGCGACAGTTATCATATGAATTACTCCTGACTCTTCGAATCGGCTGACGTAGAGGTCAGTATCCACACGTACACTCTGCTGTTACGAGTAAAACACCACGTGTCTTAACAGAGAGGAACCGGCGGAAATCTCACAGCGCTGGCATTGGCTGGCTCGACTTTCACGTGGTCTCTAGGTTCCACCCTCTTTCCATTTCTTTCACTGGGATCACAGTACTAAGCGGAAGAAAAATTTTCGTCACATATTTCGGCCGGATTAAATAAATGTATATTTAAATAATACAGTGTATATAGTTCATTCCACGATTATATTCAATCAAAATAGAAAATCACACAAAGGAAAAGGAACATTACCTCTACAACAAATAACAATCGCGTAAAGGACTAATTTCCTACCTAAATGTAAAGAATGCACAAAAGCACCCAAAGGTTTCATCACAGACACAAGCAGTGATAAGGAAACAGAACCCAGGTGCTCTGTACTTTGGAGCTAATTCGCAAAACGACGTTCGTCACATGCTGCTATAGCCCGTGGAAAAGCTAACTTCATTCACAGTTCTTTCAGCAAAAGGTTAGATTTCAAGTCTTCTGTCCGTCACAAATGGCATCAATTACTGCCGGTTCTACAAATCGGTTGATATAGGTGTTAGCATTCGAACGTAATTTCACTAAGATTCTGCAGACACGAGTAAAACACCCACGTGTCTAAACAGAGAGGAATAGCCGACGATCTCAACTGACATTCGATCCTCGACTTTCACGTGGTCTTTAGGCTCGTCCCTCATTCTTTATTAGCTCCGCCCATTCCAGTGGGCATGTTACAGCACCGACACAGGCGGTGTTCTTTCGGCCAAACGTTAAAAATCAAGCCCTCTGTCCGTGACGCTTGGCATATTAATTACCAATTATTCTACGAATCGGCTGATGTAGGCGACAGCATCCGAACGTAAACTCACTCAGATTCTGCTGACACGAGTAAAACGCCCACGTGTGTTACAGCGAGAGGAATCTCCTAACAAATGCAGAAGGCATTGGCTCCTCCCTCATTCCTTTTCCTTCTCTGCGAGCTCCGTAGTAAATGATTGAAACATTTCAGTGACATGATATGCCAGTTCAAATAAATTTATAGTGAGTATAGTTCAGTCCAGGGCTACACAGTAAAAAACTATCACAGTTTCAGTGTACTTCACTATAAGAGGAGCTGTACGCGTGCATGGTGACCCAATGAGAGAATAAGTGGTAGACATTGTCAACATTCATGTTTTACCTTCAAATCTGAAATAAAATTAAAATTTAAAAATCACACAAAAATTGATGATGTATAACAAGAAAGGAGCGTTACATTTAAAAGAAAAAATATAACGAATATTAACAAACCAAACACATCGAATGCACAGAACTCAAAAGTAACAGCACAGACACACGTAGCGATAAGCAAACACAGCCAAGGTGGAATTAATTCGCATAATGATGTTCGTCGCATTGAACCGACGACGCTACGAGTCGCAGCGTTACGGTCTCCACGGTCTACCGATCAGTTCGATTGGAGCCAACCGAAATCAAACAGCGCCGCCGCCACCAACCCCTAACACAGTGCGAGCGAGCGTGGGAGGAGAGTAAATTTGGAGCGAATTGCAAATTGCGAATTTCCACGAAGGCAGTGGCGCCTCAGGGAGCGGATCGTGTGACGAGAGGCGGCGACGGCAAGGAGGGGGAGGGGAGGATTGCGTCACACCAACTCTGCCATGAACACACGATACCGTATCTAAATACGCGCTTGCCATCTGTTCGATTCGCCACAGGTCAGGTATTTGCGTAAGGTTCATTACGAATTTATATTAATAATCGTGCCCCCCTCAAGTTTTATTATGTGAATAACCTCAAATTACTACAAAAATATGAAATGTCGTACAGTCTGAGCTTCATACACTTTCAGAAACATTAAATGAAAATAGAGAAAATGTTATTTATTACTTCCTGTTCCACTGGTTTACTATTTTTCTAATAACATGAATCTTATAGAAGTTATAAAATATGTAGCGGATTGCCAACTGTTTTATGACTGTTGTTGTTTCTCTCATTTTAACTACAAGCCACTACGAGTATCACGATAAAAATTTGTTAGTATACTTTCTCATTTAAAATGTACACCAAAAGTTTCGTTAATGGTAACACTTTACATTATAAAATATGTTTAAAATGTTTAAAATATTTTTAATGATAACTTTCGGTCAGGTGGAAATGACGACGAGTCAGGAATCCAACCCGGGACTCCTGCTTTGATCGCAGGGGAGTTAACCATTACACATCACGTTCACCTTCCACAAGTGTACACCATTTCCACTGAGACCTAATCCCCGGAAGAAGACCTGAGATGTATCCAGGGGATAACAGGAGATAAGACNAAGAGAAAAAATAATAATTAGTTTTTGATCATATTCCCTGACGGGAGCATGTGAATCCCCGGATCGTAGTTTTTATCATATTTGTTTCAGCTTTTACGTTACTCTCATGAAAAACAAATTCGAGGGAGGGGATGGTTGTTTATGAAAATTCGAGATGAACCTTTCTCTTATCGCCTCAAAAAGAAAATAAAGATATGAAGAACTTAGAAGATAAATAACTTTCAATAAAGAAAGACTCGAATGAAGTGTAAAAGAAAAGAAAATATCATACCGTTATCTGCAACGAACAAATAGAATACTATATAATATTCGTTTTTATTTGTATTCTTCTTGGTACGTAACTTCAAAATTACGAGTAACACTTTTTTCTAATCCCATATAGGAACAAAAAGACAATTCAAAAAAATATAATTTAAAAAAAATCTAATAAAATATTTTTAATTATAATGTTTCATTTATATTGCATGTTAAGTACTGTTTTCGGAATTATTATAAAATTCGAACTGAAGTTTCACTTTCAAAGAAGGTGGGTACAATTATTATTTTGCCTTCTTACAATTGAAAGATCAAAGCTGCTTGTTCATCGTTGTCATGTTTTACTCAAAAAGTTTATTATTAAAAAGGTTTAAGGTAGTACTCAAGGCGTAGGTAGAATTAAATCACAAATATATTAAATCGTAATAAATAAACAGAGTAACATGTTCTTGTTGTGGGTCAACGTTAGAAAAACATACTTCACCGGCCATTTAAATGAAATAATTGCAATTATAAATGATGGTATAATACATTGCGTCTTATGGAGAAAACAGTTATTTACAAAATAAGACCAACTTTTAAATCACGAAAGTGGTTGAAGTTTACTTTGATTTGTAGTACATTTTCCGTAGTGTTTTTATATCGATTTTATCTGTAGGTCTCCGAACATCTGAGAAAAATATTTTAACTCTTCCTTTGAGGTGAGATGCATAAATCACGAAACAGTTGCATTCGGACGCCATGTTCGTACTTAGTGCTCTTGTGGATTCCAAACGAACCGAGTTGAGTTCCTGAATATTGTTTGTACTATATTATTAACAAATTAAATCGTGTTTTTTTCTTCGTCATTATTCATATTGTTGTGTTTTTAAACAATTAGAATAAAAATAAAGAAAACAATTACACATCTCAGTGATTGGACCCCACCTAACCTAACCTGTGTTTTGAGACTATCATAGTATTCGACGTGAAAGTACGGCGCACTCAGACATGCCCTTGAAAACGAAACCTTATAGTTCCCCCAGTTGCCCTTCCTTGTGAAGGTCTGACCCGCGTGCGTCGCCAATCGACCGCAACTCGTAATTTCGTTAGGGCTTAGCCGCTGGGCCCTAGAGGCTTAAGGGCTGCGGAGGGCGAAGGGTTGGAGTCGATGAAGGCAATCGCAAGCTGGGCATTCCGACCTTCGCCAATAAACGGAGACGACCATTCGGATGCCGTCACAACGCTGTCTTCACGGACACCCAAGAAGGAATTGCGTCTGCATTTGCTTCAACAACTTTAACACATGGATGTTCTCTTTTCTAAAAACCCTTCATCTACTTGTGTGCATTATCTCTGTAGCCCCACACTGACCGGGGTTTTTCTCAGAATACGACCAATTCGGGTAGTGGCGAATTGTCTTTGGAGAGGAATGTCTTTTATACTTTTGTTTTATTAACCTCGAATTTATACTGCTCAAAATGTCTACAAATTATTTAGAAATAATAAATGCGTAACAGTACGGGCTAATTAAATATTATTAAATCCGCCACTGCCCTTGGGCCCTTGATCGGAATTCAGAAGATGGTCTCTTGCTTGTTTCCGGAGAGTAACTTAGTTTATTATCCCCCATATGGATATACGCATTTTGTAAGAGCTTTTTCGATAATATAGTTTATTTATTTATATAATTTATTTTAACATTTTACCATTACATCATGACTCAAAATTACATATACCATCTTACATTGCTGTAGAGATCTATTGTAATAATTATTATCGAATTCAGAGTTATTTTAATAGATCGATTTATAAACAATATATTCCGAATGAGCTATTGTTTATAATAATGCGACCTTGCGAACTATTTTTTGTTTAATTAAATACTAATTTGTTGGTATTTTATTGATATTATAACATGTATCTAACTTCTTATCTTAAGAGCTTGCTGAAATGTTAAAGTCGCCTCTGCCTTCGGACCATTGATCAGAATTCATGGGTTTCCTCCCTTCCTTGCTTATGAAAAGTAAATTACTTTACTGTCCTCCACGTGGTCATACGCAGTTCGTAACTGTTTTCTTTGACAATACATTTATTATTACACGCAACCGAGAAAACGTATTTTGTTCCATTACTATCAAGTTTGTATTGTGCTATTTATACGACCTTCTAACTAAACCAAGTTTTTGTCTAAACACAAAACGTTTCGACTGCAAACTTGACTCATCTTCGGATGAATAGACATAAAGATATACTAAAAGAATATTATGTTATTCCAGTTAACCAAGTTTGGCTTCGGTGAATGATGGAATTAAGATATATTTTACAGGCAACATTTCTTGTGTAATCATAATCATTCAATAACTGCACCAACACGGCAATCGTTGTAAATCAAGCGTTGACAAAAATTTCTTTTCGTCAACGCTAAAAGCTAAATCATTTCTAAAAGGTCCGACTTACGTGTCAAAGCGACGTACTTTCTCATATTGTCTAAGCAGTTGAGAGGAGAATAGATTCGAATGCGACGCAGAATCTAACTGTAATGGTCTCATTGATGATAGACTTTCCTGCATAAAACGGCGAGTGCGTGGAATCTTAATAAAACGCTGCGTACACAGTGTTTATTGAAATCCGATAAATAAATGTGCAAGATTATGAACCTATTAAATATATATTTTGAACATAAATTGTCTTCTTGTTAAAATGAAAAAAATATTTATTTTATGAATCTATAATATTTTTCCGAAAGAAAGTAACTCGTTTCTTTCCGTTGTAGGCAAAATATATTTTACAGATACTTGTTCTGTTTAAAAATTTGGAAAAAAATCTCCATTGTTTTAGCGATCGGCCGTTTATTGGTTCGTCCTTTATTCTCAAAAAAATAAAAAAATAAAGAAATTAGAGTTTTTAAAGAAAATTTTCCGAAATGCCAATAGTTATCAAAATAAAGAGCAAGGACACAAATCTGAGGCATTCATGTTCGTCATATCGCCTGCGAAGAATGGCGTATCACATTTTATTGATTCTTATTTTCCTTGCCATAACCATTCCAATCGTCACAAGGTTGGTATCTACCTCGTCTCCGACAGCGAAAAGCCTCGTGGCTACGGCCAACCCTCCTCCGCAGCCAGCGAGGGACATTGAAAGAAACGCTCTCGCCAGGGGAGGTGGATTATGAGGGATGGGGGAGAGAGGACGGCGATGAAACCAATATAGGAGGGAGGGTCTGGTCAGAAGACGATGGCCAGCGAGGTGAAGCAGGTTGAAAAATCAGAGGAAGCAGTGGAAGAGAGAAAATATATGAATCCTGGCCCGGGTTTTTCCTCCTGTTTTCCTTCGCGAAGAAGCCGGTAATTTTATTCAGAATCGTTAGGTTCTTGCATTTATTGAAATAATATATCTCAAATTTAGTGTTATTATATTGTTACGATTTATCAACAATACTTTCCGAATAATAATACGTACTTGTGAAATAAATTTTGTTTTATTAAATACAAATTTGTTGGTATTACAATACATACCAATTTATCGTTGTTATTATTATCTTAGGAATATGCTGAAATGTTAAAATGCCTTGTTCGGAATTGATGGGATGGTCACTTGCTTACCTCCGGAGAGTAAATTAGTTTATTGTCCTCCACGTGGTCATACGAAATTTTGTAACTGCTTTGTTGACAATAAAACTTGTTTATTTATAACCAAAATACATTCTGAAGAATAGATAGATTTATAATACAATATATTATCGCCATGATAGTTGTATTGTTACGAACGTTGACGATACAGAGGACTCGAATATAACTGCATTAAACGGTTGAGTAACATAAATATGAGAGTGAAATAGTATCGAATAACTATATTATTTTAAACAGTAGTAAAAGATCCAAAAAAATACATCATTATTTTGCACTACCCTGATGAAAGATAAAAATGCACTTGAAACATTAGATAGTTGAAAAATGCGATTTAAATTGTCCACGATCCAGAATACGATTTTCCGTACACATAAAGTGAGCAATAATTAAGCGTTCATTCAATATAAAGTTACATAATTTTTTAAATCATGCAAACCAACAGGAAAAATAACATTATTCAAAACTGAAAGGAAACTCGCAGCTAACTTTTTATCTTATCTAGGAACTAATGCAAAAAAATTATGAATCCGCCTCTGCCTTAGGGCCCTTGATCGGAATTGATGGTATGGTCCCTTGCTTGCTTCCGGAGAGTAAATTAGTTTATTGTCCTCCACGTGGTCATACGCAGTTTGTACTTTTTTTTGACAATAAAATTTATTATTATTATTATTATTAAAAAGAAATATGGAATGACAAAATGAAGAGACAAAAAATACTAAAATTGAAAATAAGGAAAAATATTTTTTTCTGACACATCTTTAAAGTGAAAATATTGTTAGCTACGAAGAAATTCCTTTCTTTCTTTCTTTTTTTCCAAATTACATTAAAGTTTTCTTGTAGAAAGTAAACTATTCTTAGAAGAATACAATAGCGAAATGTTCAACATTTTAAATATTTATTGATCCTAAATTTTCACTATTCAACTCCGTTACCAAGTGAGCGTAAATGCTGCAATTTGCAAGTTTTTGATTATCGTCATCGATGTGGCGCTGCGGTCTCTGAAAGAAATCACATAAATGTCTATGACCAATGTTGCGAGTATTTAACCAAAGTAAGAGAATTCTCTCAAGTAACTAATTTTTGCATCTATTTCTTCCGTGTACCTACACGGGGAGAAGATATGTGATAACTTCTGGTCAGATGAAAAAAGCGACCAGCCGGGAATCGAACCCGGGACCTCTGCATTGATCGCAGGGGTGGAAAACCTGAGACACATTCTGAGACGCAAGGGGGTGTGTCTCAGGTCCCCTTTCAACTCGGGATGTCTCGGGTTTTCCGGGGTTCAAGTCCGGGTGGAAATGCTGTGCAATTGTGGAAGGCGAACGGGTGGCGTAGCGGTTAACATCCATGCGACCAATGCAGGAGTACCGGGTTCGATTCTCAATTAGTCGCCATTTTCACCTGACCGTAACGAAGTCTTAATTGCAAGAGAAAGTTAAGTACAACGAAAAAGTTAAAATATTCTTCTTCAACTACATCTGTGAATTATTTTCTCACATATATGTTTTCTTTTCTCCTTATAATATCTCCAACTTCGTCCCCCTTCCTGATGATTGGCCATTGTTCTGTTCGCATTCTGTATTCAAAGCGGTTTATTGCTGCCCAACATTTCTGAAGTCTCCGCAACTCTGCTTTGCCCTTCAGAAGCCCTTTCTGCTCCTGGGGCCATCCATGCCTCGTGCACCTGCTCTCACCACGTCCACCTGTCCGTCGAACTGTCCATCTCACACGTCACCCACACGTCCAGGGGATCAACTGTCGGGGGGTGAAGACTAGGAGCGGGTAGGGTACACCACTAATCAATGCACAACTTTAATTAGGAATAAATAAATTGAAACAAAAAAAATGAACATAATATCAATATAAAAAGCACTGCTTTCACTACTTAAATAACACATTATCTTGATACGCAAATTACGTGTTAAGAAACGTAAAAAAGGGTGGAAATATATCTTTGGTAAGAAAACAGCGATACATGTTCTTAGGAATATTTACATACTGTAGCTTAATATCCACGTCCACTATAGAATACCTAATAATAAAAACGAGAATGAGTTTTACGTCAATGAGAGACAATATTGATGAGAACCAAAAACATCGAAGACCGTAAGATATGCCGATAGAAAGGTGAAATTCTGAGACAAGAAAGACGAAATTTGATCATGAAAATACCGAAATGGAAAAGAAAGAAGAACGGTGTCGGAAGAAAGAATAGATCGAAAGACAAGGACTGCGAAGAAGCGTAAAAGGAAAGATGGTAAATAGGAGGTAGGAACCACCAGTAGAGACGGACAATGACACCCAGAAAGTGGTACTTGAATCTCGAGAAGAAGAGGAGAATAAAAGAGGTCTGGACATGGAATAGAGGAGATGTTCCAGCAGAATTTGAGGAGCCTCATTCAATTAGACAGAGAAGCGAGATCTACGAGATTCCTTTCCGGAACAATCTTTTCTCAAATGAAGTGTTGGAGCGGAGACACTTCTCCTGGAAGGAAGAACATTGGAGCTCCATTGCATCATAGAAAAGAACATAAAACTCTCATCTGGATCCCAATCGTTCCCCGTATTCTACAGGGTGTTCATGGAACAGAGTCGTCTTGATGAAAGGAGTAACCAAAATAGCTCGCTACGATTCAGTTAAACATATTCATTGAATTTGTGTATATTTCATTACATTATCAATATCCACACATCCAGTGTTTCGAATCATATGTCTTCATGATCATGTGTGAGAAGTTTCCAGATATCACACAATTGTCAAGTTCTTCCTTTTTCTTGTATTGTTGTATTTCTTGTATTCTTTTCTCCATCAGCTTGTATTGTTCTTGTTATCAAGTTAAACATGGTTATAGATTTTTTATTAACAATGTCGCAGACTAGAAACAACGTAATGTACTGGTGGTAGATAGTTATTTCAGCTTTAAACACGGGAGCAATCACAATTTTTTTATAGTCACCGTGATTGATTTCCGATAAAATTCAAAATTTGAGATTTTATTAAGGACTCTAGTAATTGCATCATTAGATACCTAGAGTCGACATCAAGTACTAATAATTCATAAAAAATTAGTTCTTATTTTATATGTCTTCATGACGAACCGATGATCCAATGAACTCATTATGAATGCTATAGACGTACAAGAAATGAAACATCAAATAAATCTAATTACAAAAATAATCAGATAAAGTGAGTCATACAGTAATACTTAATTTAATGTTCATTTTTTTCTGCTCGAAGCTACAGAACGTCGGGATCTTTTTAGCTGCTTAGCTGAAGTATGTCGGGATATTATTGCTAAGAATGCCAGGACCTGCATGACAGGTCAGTGATGTGGGTTGCGTTTCATAAAGGTGTTGGGTTTCTATTATGGCTTCAGGACTCGTCAACATCTAGGTCATTAGAGCCATAACATATCTAAACATGTTTTTAATGGTAAGGTTACGCACCATATGGAGAACCAACGTGACTTTTCCCCGTGTGTGGGACTCGCCGAATAAAAACCTTATCCATTAAAACTCCTCAAATCTTAACATCAAGAGGAAAGAAAAGGACAGACAACAGTTGCCTAATACAGTAGAACCTCGATTAACTGCGTTTACGTTAACCGTGGTGCTCACTCTTCCACCGAAAACAAAACATTCCAACTACATGAAGAAATACAACTATTTCCACAGTTGTGGGTAAGTTCCTAGACTTGCATGATGTAATGAATTTGAAAAAAAAAATAGAACTGAAGTAAGGAAAATCATTTCAAACCGTAAAAGAGACCGTTTACTTCATATTTCAACCTCTGATAACAGCGAACACGTGTATATACGTATAAGTACATAATTCGTTAAATAAAAAGTGTGACGATTAACCGTGGTTTCCATTAATCTGTGCGATCCCCTCTCCCCATTACGTCGGATAATCGAGGTTCTGATGTACATTTTTGATACTATTGTATGTATCAGATATTTATATGTGTAGTACTCTCACCAGCTTCACTGGCATCAACAGTGGTTCATACGCGTGATGAAAAGTTGGGATAAAAGAAAAACTGCAAAGCGTTTTATTCATATGATGAATAACTGAGAGCGACCACAANTAACTCAGAGCGACCACAAATGAATTCTTCTTATGAAATATCTATTTGTAGCACATATTGTCTAATATGAAAATTACCTTCCGCGAAGCACATTTTCCCAGCGAAAGATGGACTTCCTGCCCCGGAACAGGAAAGGAGCTGTCGCAAGAGATTCGGCGTAATCTGGCCAAACACACGCGCGGAAGAGCACTCGAGGGAAATTCACTGACGGCACGCGACATTGGCTGCCCCAACCCCCTTCCCTCCACCACACTCCACACGCATTGCGTGTGTTATGAAAATATTAACTGAGCTCTGGAGCACTCCCGGTGAAGTAGGTGGATATATTGCTAAGTACAATATCCCAGTTTCATAAATAATAAACAATATTTAAGGTATTATATCCGCGTTGACTGAAATCAAGTTGCGAACTATTCATGATACTTGGAAATATTCTCAAAAGAGTTTCTAATTAATAATAATCTGTTCTACTGATTTTTACTGTTTGATGATGACAATTATTTATGATTTTTAAAACATGATAATAAATATAGTCGTTTGACTCTTCTTTGTTAAGGGTCGCTTTGTCTTCAGTCACGTGACGCCATTTCCGTTAGAAGCCTTTGGTGAATTATCCTTCTAAATGCCCCGTAAGGTACAAAACTCTTCAGGTTATTGCGTTATTTAGATTTTCTGTTTTGGTAGGTTTTCTTTTGACTATGTTAAACCAATTCTTTTGTCAGGAAATAAAAAAATGCCCGAGAGAGTCTCAAAGTAATTTAAAGTCAAATGATTCAATATCTTACACCACACAGGAATAAATCTATCGTCACTGCGTTGGGAATGGTTCAAACTAACATTTAAAATATTTTTGGGGTAACTTAGCCAAGTTGCTCTGAGAGAAATAATACCTTATTATACGATATACTTCATTGGATGATCAAACTCTGCATCATTTGTTGGAGTGTGTTTTCTGTTATAATTCATCATAATATTTCATTTCTTTTCGTGGTCGTGAGCTAAGGTTTAAAACGTTGCTCAGTTTGAAAACATTTAAGCAAGAACTAGTACAAACTCCTTTGCATCATTTTCAGACAGGCAAATTAGAAAGGAAATTTCGTCAATAGTCTCACATTTACTGGAAATTCCTGCTAACATATCTCAAGCGGCTATTTCGGTTCAAAATAATTCATGAACCCGTCAAGTAGTGTATTATTAAAAAACCGCCGAGGATATCTTCCGAGCAACGCAAGGAAGTTTGCGGGGAGCGTTTCATCAATAATGCACCAATACTATCTTACGAGGCGAGTTTTCCTCCCTCGAAAATGGTGCTTTGAAGTTTTCTCTCCACTTTCTTGGAATTTCCTCGTCCATTACACTACTATAGCTGTGTAAATTTCAAATTTTAAGTCCTTGTGATTGGTGGAGAATTTTGATGCCCGCAACATTTGAACAAGGTAGGACTACTGTTGTTTGAAGCGTAATTGACTCCTTCTCCACCGTGTGTTGCAACATTCATGTTATGTTGTTCCTTCGTCGGTGAACATTTGAGTGGAACAACTTTCCCTTCTCCACAAGGATTCCTTCGCGAGCGCTTGCTTTGATTTGTGCGACACTAGCGCTCCAGCGGCATGAAATGTTAACACCAAGAGCCTCACGGCGACGGTTGGTGCCTCGTGCGTCGAGCATCTATGGCGCATATGACAACGTGCTCTGGTTGCGACGGCTCCTTGAGCGCTTGAATTATGCAGGCTCCCCAAAAGACGCTATTTTGAAGGTTATTAAAGAATATTATGACAATAATCAAAGTTGGTACAGATACCTGGATTGCTGTTTAGAAGAGAAACGTTATAAATATTTTAATACACCCGGTATTGTAAATTTGTTACTTAGTCAATTTTACCTCACCAATTTTATTCAATAAAATCGAATAAAAAAATATACGCTAATATATTAAGAACAATTATTATGTCAAATTACACGTTAGATAACACTTAAAAAAAATAAGTGGCACAACAGTTGTTTTCAAGACATTGCGGACGTTTAACAGACTAGACCAGTTCTATAAAGTTAAATTTTGATCAGATCAGATCGTAGACGTCAACCATTCAGTTTCTTTAAGAAGATTTTATTGTTTTCAGAGAGGAAAATGGACTCTTTAATGTATAACCATATATGGAGTCTTTGTGGTGTCTTAATTTTTCTACTTTCTTACAGTTCAATCTACTCATGACAACAATTTAAATTAAATTGTAAGAAATGTCAATATCTAACAAGAAAGAAAGGTTTATTGCAACAACTTTTGCAAGAAAAAAACAATGAATTTTAATTTCTTGCAATAAATTATTAACGAATTTCAACACGCAACTTCTCATTTGGTTTATTAACAATAACAACTCGTTCACTCGACATAACGTTATCGTCTTTGGGAAACAAGTTTTGTCTCAATATCTGAGAAAATAATTTTTTTTTAAAGAAAAATTACAAATTTCGTTCTTTGAGAGTTTATTGCAAAAAATTGACCACCTCTAGAATACTTCAAAAAACGTGAGGATCTTAGGTTTTCGTATTTCACATAATAGAACTACTCTCTAGGTTTCTAAATAAAGTTTCGACTTTTTCTCTCGATTGCCTCGCGACACAAACTAACGACGTAATATTTATTTTAGAAGTTTTTGTCGTTTATGATATTTTGTCGGTTCAACCTTCCATAATGGTTTTTGAATTGAACACGGAATCATTTTGCACAGCATCGCAAATGCCATTCATTTCCGATACGAAAAAAAATCAAACTTTTCAAATCTCCAACTGGAGGTAAATTTAGTTGTGTAAACAAAATGTCAAGAATTTCTTAAACGCATTTGTGAGAGAAAAAAGGATTGCATACAGTTCCAAACAAATATTATTTCTCCGGGAAAATATTCTGCTCTTTTACGGCTACAAGTTGTTGATACAAAAGTTTAAAATAAAAAAATCTTTAAGTTGACTATTTCATCCAACGTAAAAATAAACACAATTTATTAAACTTAATAATTCAAGGATGAACTCTGAAGACTGGTATTGTAGTATTTCTGTAGTTTGATTAAAAAATTATCTAGTTGACCTAAACAATGTGTCAGAGGTATTACGAAATTACTTATATTTCTTATCTAAAACCAGCATACTATTTCTTGGATAAAAAAGAACATTGGTACCACTATTAACGTTAAGGTAATATC
>NNCF01126460.1:500681-542567 GCA_002313205.1 Laupala kohalensis
GTTATTGATACTAGGAGGAGCTGGATAAAGGAAGGAAGGTTTGCTTTTCAGTAGTCTTAGCTATATAAACTGGGTCATTTATGTGAAAAGCTACAAATTTTCTGGGAAACGAGCCCCATCGGGAATCGAACACGGGATGTTCGGTGATAAGCGACAACTCTACCACCTGAGCCACGGGTGGGGGCGTAAGGTTTATTTTTGACATGCATTCCGCGAAAAGTGTAGCAGAAATCATGAGATTCCCTTCAGCGAACAACGCGCACCTCTGTGTTATAATGAAAATGATGGTGATTTGAGTAATTATCGGGGCTTTTAGAATCACAACGAAGAAAAGTGGATAATCACTCACCCTATTTCTACCGTTCAAGGGAAGGAAGTCTGTAGATAATTATGTAAAAATGAATAACACTGAATCACGCAATTGGCCACCAATAAGAGAGATACTTAGAAAGTATTCATTAAGAATAATCTTTCCAATTTATCCAGATATGACAGACACCAATTTTACTCTGAAAGGATATAGTACCGCAGCAGAAATGACGGTACATCACGAAAGACATTCTTACATTAGTTACGTTTCATCCTATCTGTACGTTGTAGCAAAGTCAAAACATTGATCGCAATTGCTACCTCTTTTGCTATACGCCGGGGTCAAAAACCTACACAACTAGATGAGACAGTCTTTATTCTGGATAGTCAATCTGCTCTACGTCTGGAGTATGAATGTGACCTCTTCGGGTCTGTTAAAACTGCAAACGTATTGCACATACCGCATTGGAATAATTATAGTGAGTCTTTATTTCTTGGATATCTCTAATACGCTCTCATGTTTAATTTTTCTGAGAGTTTTCTAGTTCTAATAAATATAGAATCGTAATTATTTGGTATTAATGTATTTTCATTGGATACTTGTAAGCCCTGGTTTGTCGAGAAATAGATTGCACAGAAAATTCACATTCGAATCGATTGCACAGAGAATTTAGCTTAAATCATAATACATAAACATGCAACGTGTTCATTTATTTTTAAATGCTTTATTATAAAACAATGGCTCCATCAGACGTGACCCGTTCTCAGCAATAGCCGCGAGAGGAAATTTCCTAGCACCCTCGCGGCCTCCAATCCCTTCCGACTGAAGCTCTGTCCCTGAGGGTTGGTCGGTGCGGCTACTGTAATGAGCGTCGCCCCTGGTGACAGACTCAATAATTGAACCCTCGGGCACACTGACTGATGGACAGACAGACAGACAGACCGCTCGATAGAATGAGACGACACTTATGTGGTGCAATACGCCTTCAATGAAGGCAAGAACTATTATCCTCGTATATGTGCTTACAAACATAAACTGGGCAAGAATTCATAATTTACCTGATACGAAAATGGACTAGAAATTAACTTAAAATTCTCGAGGGAAATTTTCTGAAGGAATATGTCTGCAATGTTTGTTTCATCAATATGACAATTACTCACTATTGCGTCTATTTCTGGAAATGACATATTGAGTAATGTATATGCATGTCACTTTGGTCAATGATAGAACAGTTCTCATAGCAATGCATCTTTGTTTTTGTGAAATATTTATGGAGTTATGACACCCATCACGTACACTAGAATTGTTGAAGATTAGAATTGTGATACGTCAGACAACGAAGTACAACGCAGACGATTCTCGTCTGTTCGTAAACAACTACGGCAACAAACGACATACGTTCTTTTCTATATAATCAATTACTGCACGAAAATAAATTCCGTACGCTCGTACAATTTTTACTCAAAGAGAGAAAAGTTTTGTGAACATAAATACATTTGTTGTCAAAAATGCAAAAGTTACTAACTGCGTATGATCACGTGGAGGAGATTAAACTAATTTACTTTCCGGAAGCTAGCAAGGGTCCATACCATCAATTCCGATCAAGGGCCCTAAGGCAGAGGCGGATTCAACATTTCAGCACTTTACTCCTCAGATGAGAATAAAAGTAGTTCGGTTCGTGTTATAGTACTAACATAATGCCAACAAATTTGCATTTAATAAAACACAATAGAATTATTTCAGAAGCACGTATTATTACCAAACTATAAATTAATCGAATAGTAATGTTTATAAATCGTAACTATTAAATAATAAAATCGAGATTAATTATTTCAATAGACGCAACAGACAAATGAGTCTTTGTAACAAATCCCCCTCTACCCGAAGGAAAAACGAAGAAAAACCCGAAATGGATAAACCTGAAAGTGTATAGAAATCACACAAGTTATTACGCCAATAGATTTATTCTTGCAAATCGGCACAGCTTGACCTTCGAGCGTCAGGCAAAGTATTAAACCGTCCGTTCCTTTCCGCAGCATCTCTCTCCGTGACTTTACGATCCACGCAACTCATGCAATGCGCCGAATTGTGATCCGAAGCCGGACTTGTTTCACATCGATCTCACACTGTCGATCTCTCCGGTTCGAATCCCGCGCACGGTAGGTACCTCACCCCGCACATACGTCTTCCTTAAGTACCTCCCATCTTCAGAATTTAGCGATGGATTCCCGACGAGTTCAGCTAATTAACTCTATCGCGAAGCGACGGAGGAGGGTAATTAACACTTAATTATGGGTGTCATTAATTAAGAACACACCGGGCAACTCTGATTACAACATTCAGTAATTACGAGGAGAATGATGCGAAATTACAAAAGTTGTTAGTACGATGGAAAGTGGGCTTGGAGATAAAGCGGGAAGTAGGAGGAGGAGGAGCAGTGATGAAGTGATTGGAAAAAGTTCAGTTAATGCTTTGGTTCCGGAACATCGTGGTGAAACTTTACAGGCCTTGGCGATCGATACAACTCTTATGACAATTGAGGTTTGTCGATTCAAAAGAATATCTCTATCCCTCTTTTTCACGTACTTGTGATGTTTTTCTTGTTTAATTACTTTAATCGTCTGAACAAAGTCAACCGAAAAACTGAACATTCAATAAAGTACTAGACAATGAAAAGTTTCTGAAAATTAAATAAAAAAATTACTTCTAGAAGATATTTTATTGTCTTCCCTTTATTATACAGTACTTCTAAAGACTGTGGAGAGAACATCAAAAATCGTAGAAAAAATCCATTAACACCATTGAATTTGTCATTTTGTTCTGAACATACACTAGTGAAAAAATGGTATTGTCAATAAATATTATTTTTTAGAACGTGAAAAAATAAAAAAGTGATATTTGTACAGGTTCTGCCGATACGTCAACTTAATTATATCTTTACAATATAAACTAATATAATAAAGCGAATAAATTATGTGGTGTTTGTGACAATATTTAACACTTTGAAGGGTTTACTTTCAAGAATCTATTTACAAATTATTATGAGTAATTATTTAAAAAAAAAACATTACGATAAACGACACGACACTAACTCTTAACTAGAACTAACTACTCCTACTAGCCTCTTCCACTAACACTGCCACTTGATCCAAGTTGTTTATAAACACAGCTAAGCGGCCCAACTACTACTAACAATAGCCTCTACCACCAACCTCCTATCGTCCCATGTAGATAAGCTTCAATACCACACTACATTCCCCATTCACAAATACAACAATGAACAAAATCGCAGCCGGCGACCGACCTCGCGATCCATCAGTTCAGAACCAAAGTGCGTCTAGGGACTACGGAACATTAACCCATGCGATTTTCCCCTTCCAGAAATTTCTCCTCTTCGTGGGAAACCCCAAGGGGATTTCCTGCGAAAGTATCTTTGAATATGAAAATTGAAATCCTGTACAAACACCCATCTATTCCCAGAAACATCGCTGACTGGAAAATAAAGCGAAGGCGGAGATGCGTCTGTGTATCCAAGGGTGGGGCAGAAGAATCTTCTAGAAGGTTAAAACAGGAGGAAGGAGGAATTTGCAAAAACTCAAACAGGATGTTCCAGAAGTTCACGTTGACATTGTTCTCATACGGATAATTCGGTGTGTCACAAACGAACAATCGTATGAATTTTAATACGAACTACATTACGCCTGTTCAGTAAGCAACCTGTGGTGCACTTCTGTACGTTGAGTTGTATTCCAGATATACAGTGGAACCCCTCTTAACCGGCCTCGGATCCACCGGTCCTCGGATAAACCGGCCTATCCCGAGGACGGTTACTTTTCACTCTTTGAGCGTATAATACACCTGGCAGTTTGAGACTCAAACATTGATTGTCGGACGGCAACGACGGGTGCGCAATGCGTTCGCGTTGTGGCAGGCAGCTCGGGGTCGATTCCCCTCTTGCTTCCGAGTCTATTTTTCTATGAATCAATGTGCACATATGTGTATTTTTCTATGAATAAGTCTTTTCGCGTTCATTAATGTATGCATGTACAGTACAGCTGTTCATAATCCATCTCAGATGAAAAGTGTTCATTTCAACTAATTCTGTCGTGTTTGCATTCATCCAACTTACTTAACACATTTTTTTAAACGTTCAAAACATTTCTCATACATTTCTTACAACCATTCAGACTTGTAACGTACAAANTGAAAAGTGTTCATTTCAACTAATTCTGTCGTGTTTGCATTCATCCAACTTACTTAACACATTTTTTAAACGTTCAAAACATTTCTCATACATTTCTTACAACCATTCAGACTTGTAACGTACAAAATAGGTGACACCCCAAGGGAAGAAACCAGTCACATACATAGAAAAATAAATGTAAAGTTTTTAAAGGGATTTATAGGGCTACTGGTTATACTTCACATAAATATTCTTCTTATATATAAAGTCCTCTCCAAAATAATCTTCCTCACAAAACTTGTACGGCGCAAATGTAATACCATTCACTTAATATTTTCGGAAAGTAAGAGCTTTATATAAATATAAGTAAATTAATAATTATAATTTGACGTTTTTTTTCAGCCACTAGCAATAAGTACGAGATAATGATGTGCAGGGGTTAACTTGGCTAAAACCAATAAGAATATGTTTTAAAGGATTTGCTTGAAAATGTAATACTGTTGGTACTGGTGTAATTGAAAAACAAACTTTAAATGCTTGTAATTAATTCGTCTCAAAGAATATTGTAAACAAGGTTACTGACATCTGTATCCAAAGATGTATGTAATATAATATTTATTGCATATATTTTTTCCGTGCACCCTACACGTGGAGAAGATATGTGAAAATGGCGACGAANGAATGTAAACGGGTGGTGCAGTGGTTAACACCCCTGCGATCAAAACAGACGTCCCGTGTTCGATTCCCGGCTCGCGGCCACGTTTACATGACCGAAAATTATAATATTTATTGGAAGGAACTGGTGATTAAGTAGACCCCACATTGATTATTCCCCCGGTCAAGCAGTCATTCGTACAGACACGTTCACAATTCTCGGACATCCTGTGCGCGGCGCAAAGGGAGACGAAAGGGCAGCGAAAGCTGGACGAAGTAATGAAGGGCGGCGGTGGACACGACAACGAAGGGTCGCAGGCGAAATGGCCACGAACAATATGAAGGGCCCACGACTGCAGTGAGCGTTGCAAAGGGCGTAGGTCGACTTCCCCATGGACCATGCCCTTTGAAACCCCTGCATTCACACATTCGCCCATTACTTTTGCCACGTCGAAACGCTGAGTCCCTAACACGACTTCACAAAAAGGTAGAACGCGGACACAAACAATACATCGGATTTCAGTAAGTAATTGAATTGCGCGCGAGAAGGGGAAACAATCACATTAATTTCAACGCTGTTATACACCCTTCACATTTCAACGAAAAATTAATCGAATTAGTTAACATCGGCTAGTGGAATATATTATATTGGCAGAGCCGAGCACGCGTTTCAAGAATTATTTTTTAATTACATTTTTTTTATTGTCTTGTTGAGGTTTCTCTGATAGTGAATTTTAATATTGACATATTGACATTCTATTAGTATTATAACTCGCTGCTAACTTTTTGTCTTATCTAGGAACTTATGTTGAATTTTTTTGAATCCGCCTCTGCCTTAGGGCTCTTGATCGGAATTGATGGGATGGTCCCTTGCTTGCTTCCGGAGAGTAAATTAGTTTATTGTCCCCCAAGTGGTCATACGCAGTTTGTACTGTTTTTTTGACAATAAATTTATTATTATTATTAATAAAATAGGCAATCATACCCTGCCAGGTCTATGTATCACAAATTGTAGATAATCAGCTTCATTTACTATTTTACCTACTCACTGAGTCATATTCATTATAGATTATGTGTATTAAAAACTTGAAAATAGTAACACAAAGTCATTAACTTCCAGTTTTATTATTATGATTTCTGAATAAAGAATTAATGTTTTATCAAAATTCCTCAAAGGATGTAATGAGTTTCGTCCTGTGTTTTCTGAAGTTGCTCGGACGTGATAACAACCGTGACGTAAATATTTTGAGGAGTACATACAACAACACCTCGATGATACAATAAATAAATATAACTAATAAATGTCATATTATTAAAACTAAAACCATAATCACGATTTTTTGTGGGTTTTTAGGGCTCGTCAGCGTCAAGGTCATTTAATCACGAATTAAATGAACACTTATGTAATATTAAGGATGCGGCAGAGAAAGTGAACGATATTGACTTTTCAAATTCCACGGACGTTTTATAACCTGAGTAGGGGACGAACGGGTTCAATGACACGTCGAGACGTGACGATGTGTGTGTTGATTATGAGTCAATGAGACAGTGTTCACACGTGTCATGCTGATATCTCTTCCTCGCACCCTACACAAGGAGAAGATAAGTGATAACCTTCTTCAGAAGAAAATGGCGACGAGCAGGGAACCGAACTCGAGTCTGTATGGAAATGGTGAGCAGTTGAGGAAGGCGAACGGGTGGTGCAGTGGTTAATAGCCCTGCGCTCGTTCCGGATTCCCGGGTTCAATTCCCGGTTCGTGACCGAAAATTTTCACACGCGTTGTTTCCGTGAAAGAGGAAAATGGAAAATCGCGAGGACAACCGCCGCAACGCCACGTGGAAGGCATTTAAAGGTAGCAGGGGAAGGGAAAATTCCAAGAGAAAAAAGCTGACGTAGGGGAGGAGTGAGGGCGCGACAATGTTAGAGAAGCTCAATACGCAAAAACGGAGACGAGGATGGGGGAGATAATAGAGAGGACGAGAATAATATGGAGGGGAAGAGAAGTCAGGGAGAGAATGGAAGGATTAAGATGAGAAGGGAAATCAAGTGATAATGGAGGTACGGGTGGAGCGAAGTGAAAGGAGGAAGAAAGTGAAGGTAATTCGCAACGTAATGGATCTCGAATATGATTTAGCATTTACAATGTAAACAGGATATCAGAACAGTTATGAATAAGTAAATAATAATAATAATGACTTTATTCCGTGGCGAGGCTCAGGTCATCAGGCCTGCTCTTCCGCCAGACCACTATTTGTATACATACAATACATACTCATACAATGATATAAAATCAAACAAAACATTCATACATGAACATCGATAACTAAAACTGGAGGATAAATTCTACTTTATTCTGGGGTAGCAATCAAGGGATCATCCCGTCACCTTCAGACGGAAACCCAGAAAAAACTCAATTAGGGTGTCGGCTGAGTACCGAACAAATATTTCTAAACACTAAATTACACAAATTGATAAAAGTATATAAGGAATTTTACGTAAAAATACTAAAGAATTATTGCTTAAAAATTCATAAGAAATGTTACATCAGATGTTCCATGTCATGTTTAATATATTAGAGTTACAATTCGGTAAACCTATGTAATGCATTTGAAGCATTTAATGCAGTGTCCTAATGAAGTGTATAAACTTAGTGAATTAATGATTTTATTATCTCCTACAAATGAGGTTATTCTGATACATTACAATACAGACAAAACGATAGATTTAATGATAACATTTTAATAATATATTGATATCCAGAAATAGAAATTAGAAATTGTAACTCTTTTAAGAAACAAAACAGGGATACCTGACTCAACTATGACTATGAAAAAACAACATAATACAAAGTAGATCATCTTGTGTAGTACTCTACGAATATGTTTTGTATTTTACTAGACTTCCATTTGTCAGGAACCAAGAACACAAGATACGTCGATTTCAAAGTAACGTTTTTTCTTGGTTTAGTTTTTAAACGCTGTTCTCGCGGAAAGGAAAAGATAAAAGATGAAATAATAGGCAATCGTAGGCATTTATTTTAATGTTCTAAATTACGATACATCATTTGTGTGATTTTCCGCTGTCCGGTTACGCAGAAAGGAACGATAAAATCAAGGGACATTTGCGTATTAATGCATATGCTAATGACGACGAAGGAAAATGAAACAATGGAACAGAGGAAACGGGATCCATGGGAGGGAGAGAGGAAGTAAGAGAGGGAAGGGAAGGGAGTGCCATTGGTGCCTGAGAGGGCGAAGGGTTTTGCGACTGTCGTGCTGATCCTCGTAGCGGGTTAATTAATGCGCCTTTAAGCGGCTTTACGCCCACACCGCGTGGGTGGCAGTAGCAACACGCTCCGATGGAAGCGGGAGCAGAAGCGTTGCCGTGGAGGGAAGGAGAGACGACATTATCCTGCTCTTAACTATCTTGATTTTCACGCACTTCTCCCACACAATTCGCCATTTAACGATTGCTACATAATCCTTGCTCGGAAACGGTAATGAACAATTCTGCCACACCTCAACTCACATTATCTCCCAAAAATTGTTTTTTACGGGATATATAAGTAGCACTAACTGAAATTTAGTAGTAGCATCTTACAGACACCGGTAGTCTAGTGGTAACGTCTTCCCTCCGCGTTCCCGCTGAGCGACAGAGCATGGGTTCAAACCCTGCTCGGCCGAACTAGTTGAGGTTTTCAGCTGGGGTTTCCCCCACCTACTCCAGATGAATGTCGGTTCCGTACCGTAAGTTCCCTCGCAACCCTAAATCTCTCCTTCCCAAGTTCAACGGTGAGGTGGAAGAGCCTCAGTGCCCCATGGCCTGAACCTGTTTTTCCCAAAAGGCATAAATCATGATGTTTGACGTGTGATATTCTGAAGAAATATATATATATATATATATATATATATATATATATATATATATATATATATATATATATATATATATAGAAAAAAANCAAATTAGTAAAATTAAATACATATTTCACAATTTTGAAATGAGTGTTTTATTATATTAATTTGAGTGAACTTTAAACTGTCTGCAAAAACTCGGGTCGTTTTGTTCTATCGTTTAACAACAAATTGAAATAATATAACTACTGTAAGTGATTATTTTTGGTAGGTTTCTACACACACAGGTTAACACCGTATTTATTCATAACGCACCACACAAAACGTTTATTACCAATCTAGCACTACATACACCCTAATGTCCCACAGATTTTTGCATCCTTTTCTGAGGAACCGGACGGATCGAATGACACAAATTACCTGTACGTTGAAACGTTGAGAAGGTGAATTTACGAGTTCCTATCACATCATCTTAGACTTTTTCTTTTTCGAGAAAAGACGTTACTTGACTCTTCTTCTTTTTTCAAACGATGTAACATTCCAGATGAATAAAATCACTGATGCGTCTTGTAAGTAATAAACAATAGACAATATTCGTAGGGAATTGTACGCGCGTTAGGTAATGCTCAATTGAGTAATATCATTATTATTATTATTATTATTTATGCAAATGGGCAGATCTTACCCAGTGGCAATATATAAGGAAATACGAGAAATACAAAAATACATATCACTGAGCAATGAAATCAAAAATCATAAAATAAATCATTAAACTATAAGATTCAACAAATATTAAAGTATTAAATATAAAAACATTTTACCCTGAAATATCTAAATAGTTGATAAAAAAATATTATTGCGCATTTTATTTCACTGTCGACCCAAACACTCGATTTTCCCCTTTCGTGCACTTCACTTCACATTTCCCTTCTCACCTTTTCTAAATCACTTATTTCCCTCGTATCACTTCACTTCACTTCACTTCACTACTCACTATCACTCCACTAGCTTCCCATCTACACTAACCTACCCATTCTTCCCGAACTTGCCTAATCCTTTTAATTTGTTTGCTTCCTTTTTCTTGGAGCGTTTTTGAATTTAAGAGAGGTTACTGAGCCCGATAGCGCTCCCACGACATCCGGTGTAGTTATGATGTACATGAGCCCAGTAATAGCTTTTATACGAATCTACATGACAAGAAAGCAACCTACGAAGAAATCGCTTCACAGGACTTATTGCTTTACTACATCATCCCGTGTGAAGAAATGTAACCGATATTATGTATCAAGATATGAATGTTTACTTGCATTTCCTTATATACTGCTACCGGGTAAGATATGCCCATTTGCAGTAAATAAAAATACATTATAACACGCAAGGCGATTATAACTAATCCAAAGGCATGCACCATGTGAAGACAAATACTCTTTGAATCCCGTAAAATTTAAGAGACTGTTTTCTCGAAATTATGTTCGATGCACATACAATGGTTATTGTCGGGTAGGAAGAATATTAGAAGCTTCCTTGCTTTTCTCTTGAGCATATTTTATCATCGAAGCCAACGAGTATTATTAATGGAATATTATTACCAGAAGCAACCAGGTTCAAATCCCGGAGTACCTTTCGAGATGAGATTGAGCAATTCGAATGTGTGCTTTTACAAAACTGTTTTTCTGTGGTTTCTTTATTTGTATACGATGAACGCCGTAGTAGCATTTCTGCAGACGAAAGAACACTACCAACCCTACAAAGCAGAAAATGTTTTTACGAAACCATGCAGTGATCTATATATCATCTTCCATCAAAACAGATGACACGTCTTCAGGAGCTAGTCATATGATTGTGAGAACTTGAAGTAGATTGAAAAGTTCACTCTTATTTTCCCTTCTAAACGAAGAAAGTTTTAAGGATCATCATGGTACATCGTGGTTACCTTTATGATCTAGATTTCCCCTTATTATTAATTTACCCCTAATTTTCTTGATTTGTAATGTCGTGTGCAAATAATTAGAATTTTGCTCTAGTGTTACTACGTTCGCTCAGCTACTTGTCGTTGAATGGAATCATAAAGTCTGAGAAGAGTAATGTTACATGCTGAATATTATAAACATTTCTAAGCAGAGCGATATTTCATGTTTGTTCGGATTAATATACCCAAAGCAAAACGACAAGACAGTCCCATAAAATGAGAAATCCACACTAACATATAAATGTGAAAAGTAAAAGTGTGTCTGTCTGTTTGCCGCTTGATCACGACTAAGCACTGGGGCGAGGAGATAGTTTAGAAGTCCAGGATGAACATAGGCTCACTTTTATTTTTTCAATGTGTGATAATAAAGATAGAAATGGTTTTTGACAAATAAATGTCGAAAAGAGCGATATTTGCTTACGATTAGAGATAGATGAGAATATTGTTGTCTCAAAGAGTTCTACACAATAGTCCGCGACAGCATATGTCTAACTACAAAAATAAACCTAAATTATCGAGAGAACATGATTAAAAATAGAAGTAATAAAATATTTCAATTTAAGAAAGTAATTTAGGAAGGAAAAAAATCAACCATCAAATTTAATGGATTATTCGTTTTGTGCATTTAACAAAGATAAAAACGTCGTGAAATCTCATGCTTAAAAGTAAAAGTATTTTCGTCTTATCATAAAGATAGAATTTACTTCTTCCTGAGTACGAGATTAGTCTTTTAAAAAATCCGGGGCAATGCTAGTAATCCATAGCGCAGCGGTTTCATGAGATGCCGCAAAAACTCTTTTATCCCGGCAGTACCCTTTTTTGTTTGGCGGACGAAATCATTTAAATGCATGCGGCGACCCCAAATTCCGTTCGCCCGTGGTGCACTGCACTCGTCGTGTTCCTGGTGATTAATTGTACGTGGAAACGCTGGGTGTCCGCCGACTTCCGAAGCATCGCGCAACAGAGGTGCGCCCTAGCGGCATGGATGCAAACTAAACATGACTCCTATGTGGGTCATGGATATATCTGGATGATTAATTGATTTCGGTTGATTAGCATCGGATTTTCGAGAGCTTTGTGCATGAGAGGGGTGTGTAGGAATACAATACTATAAAACGGTTTTCGGGGTATGATAACAAACCTACAACACACTGTACAATTTTTTAAACGAAGCCATAAATTTTTCTCCCGTAAAATGAACAATGAATTATATTTTGAGTACGTTATATATATATATATATATATATATATATATATATATATATATATATATATATATATATATATATATATATATATATATNCAGAAATGTGAACATATTCTTCGATATATTTTAGATGATGTTCCAAACGATTCATTGTTAATGCATTATGTTAACTACATCAAAATCACTTTAAATTCAGTACAAAGTTCCTTGAAAACATATTTTCGTTCTCATCGTCGTTCTCCTTCCACATCACGCAAATATCTCGTACGCAACGGATGTTTCCCTCGAATTTATCCACGAAAATTCATTGTATGGTAATTCCTTTACGTGGGGGTCTGACCACAGGGAGGATTAGTTCATTATACAATAATTTATTTGACATACATTTTATATTTACGCGTTAACTATCTTATGTGACAATAAAAATAATAAATCGTTAATGAGGCGTTTATACGATCTTAATGTGGAAATACATTTTTAAAATTTCAGATATCTACAGAAAATTTGATTGTAATAAACGTGTTGTTAATTAATGAGAAACAGTGTTTTTAATTTGAGATTTTAAAATTTTGTTATTCAGTAATTTGCTCGTTATATATTCGAAAGAAAAGGAAGACAGTAATGGTCCAATTTTTATCATTTACGATTTGCTTTCAACTAACGGTTTTATTTAAAAGTGGAAGAAAACAACAGTATAAAATAAGTCTGCTATATACGCATAAAGAAAAGAATATTCAACCATTTAAAAAAACTAAGCAATCTGTAACGCAGATCGCGTGGTTCGACTATCGTATTTTTAGACGGCAAAAATTTTCGAAACTTAATTTTTAGAAACTAGGGTCGTAAACCGACAGGTTGCTATACTTATGAATCATACAGAATAGAACACGTAAAACAACATACTCCATCTACGTAAATCATTATTAGTTAGTAAATAATATCTAAAAATAACGTATTCGAAGTTAAACATTGTGTCAGGAGTTTAATGTAGATTGTAATTTAAACTAACAACCTCTAGATAGTAAGACGTGCCTAGTGAATACAATACATAGTCTATGAGATAATTATTTTTCATCTGTATACTGTTCAGAATTAGTTGAGTAAATACCGTAAAATGTGGAGTTCTAAGATTGTGCAGTGTAAAATCAATTACAGCAGAGAAGATCTAAACGATTGTTTGCAGAATATTAGTGAGTAGCTGTCAAAAAGGCTACTCGGGAGTTACGCCGTATATAAATATTTATCATCACAACGCAGTGCCAGTTGTAATAATGCTACACGTAATAAATATGTATGAATTATGTACAAATCGTGTTCGCGTCAAAATTGTTCGTGAACACAGTCCTAGAATTCATTTTTAACTAGCAACCTGCCCCACTTTCGCTCGGGTATTTTTGTTACGTTGCACTTTAACTTTTCTTCTTATTTTAGAAAAGTCAAAAATGGGAAGTCAAAAATGCTTGCTTCACGTGATGCACTTCACGTCGGGTAGCGCTTTGCCAGTCGAATGATAATAATAATAAATTTATTGTCATTTATTATCAGTTACAAACTGCGTATGACCACGTGGAGGACAATAAACTAATTTATTCTCCGGAAGCAAGCAAGGGACCATTCCATCAATTCAGATCAAGGGCTCTAAGGCAGAGGCGGATTCAAAAAAATTCAGCATAAGTTCCTAGATAAGACAAAAAGTTAGCTGCGAGTTATAATACTAATAGAATGTCAATATGTTTGTAATTTTACGCAAAACTTTACATGTACAAGTTATTATCGAACTATAGAATGCTTGTCTGTGCTCTCCCGAGGTAACACACCACGGCGGCAGCGGCGACGGCGGTTGCTTGTAAAATTTAAATATGTCACAATTTTATGGTTTAATGGCAGTTTTCATCTTTATTAAATACACAAAACAGAATACATTCAATTCGATTAGGATTCGTTTTTACATACACAAATTTCTCTTTCTAGTTGAAATAATTTTACACGTTTATTTTCAATAACTTTTATTCGACAATTTAGGTTAACCTCTGTAGATAGACATAAGGTGAGCCAGACTTTTTTTTAATAGAAATGTTTGAGGAGAACAACATTGCCATTCATAGTCGCACCTATTGTTAACCGTTTAGCGCAAGCGACTTCGAAGATTGGAGCATTTTCCACTCGACTTGAGGGTCTATTTTGTTTATTGACTATTACTTGTGATACCTAAGGTGTATAACATATATACGCAAATCTTGTCGAAGATCATATCTATGAATTTTAAAAAGAATTACGTGAATCGGATGAATGGTATAGGAGAACATAAAGGACATACAGACAAAAGGCATTCATTTCTACGTATTAGAAGTTATATTCTGGAAACAAAACGTCATCCAAAATTTATTATAAAATTGAACATATTTTGGATTACGGTTAGTGAATTTTTTTTTTTTTTTCGTTTAACTTTTTTCTCCCGAATACATACTGTTCAATAATTTTGAAACCGACTGTTCCACGAGCACAGTGCGACTCCAAATCTTGTTTATGCAAGTGGCTTCCGTAGTTTGGAGAGTGGATGCAGAAGTTGTTTCCAACTGGTTAGCAATGCTTGATTCCTCGCGCGTGGGGAAGAGCTGCGTGGGAGGTACAAGCTGCGACACGCGAACGGGACGACAAGATATTGATTGAAGGTTATGGTTGCGATGTCGACGAAATCATCATGTAGCGTAAGAGCAGAAAGTTCAAAGCGTGTGTTCCAGTTTAATGGAAAGATAGATAAGATATTTTTTTCCGAATTAATTATTTACGTCTATTAATTTGATTTATTCTGCATTATCACCTTTTTCATAAACAAAGTTTATTTACATTTTATAACGAAGTTTTGACTTCTGTTCATGTCATCAAGCTAACATTCACAACTTAAATGCATAGTTGCATGATAAAAATTAATAATTGGACTTAATAAACAATAAGAAAAATTAATAATAAGCATTCATAAACAAGATATTTTTCCTCTTGCTTTTTTCCCTATTTTTTCAAAACCGGTAAAGAATAGAAATCAAATATTACTACGACGTAGTACAAATTGACGGGTTGTTAATCTTCCCTCTTCCCGAAACAAAATTTCAGAATATATCTTTGAACTCGAATATTTTATTCAGTAATTAGCTTCAGTAGTTTTATAATTAAGTTTTGGTTCTGTTTATATTCAACGATGCAGAACGACAATGAATTCCTTATCTTTTATTTGTTTTCCAATTAAATTTTTTTGCATAATTTCCCAATACGTAATTGATTGAATGACAAACATTTAGATCAAGTTTCGAATTAATTATTTTGCAACTTTTGCAAACCAACTTTTATTAAATAACCATCACGCGATTTCACGTTTTGAATTTTTCGCGTAAATATTCGTCGGTGAATCTCCTCCATTGATCTCTGTGGAAAATTTATGTTATACTTATGTAATAACAACTGTGAACCAATCCACGAAAGACAAACAAACCAAAAAATTTAAACATAGAAAAAGGATGACCAACAATAAATCGTGGACATCGGAAGTTGGTAAAAACCAGGAAGAATGAGAAAACGAGAGTTGGACAAAATTCGCCGAGATTCTGCACGAAGCTAATTTAATACCATTTTCTTAATCTTTTAATAATTATCTAGTTAAGGTTTTGATAATAAATTCTATCATCGAAACTCTTTTATTTTAAATGAAAATTGAAATTCCCCTTCCGTGTAGTAATCATTTCTTGAACCAAAAATGTTCCAAAATGGTCGGGAGGAATGACTTGTTTGTAATTTGACAATTATGGATGTGTGTATATGCGGGTAGAGAATCCAAATACCACAGGTCTGTGCCATGTACAGAAATGGTTTAATTTTATATAATTGTGAATTTTATTAACTTCGTAGAAGGGGTATGCTGAGTCTCCACTAGATGGTGCTGAAAACAGTTTTTTTTAAGGGGACGTACTTCTTAAGTATCGCACCGACGAATGTGAAGGAACATGAATCAGTGAATTGTATTTGTTAGACAGTGCACCTAAGTATGTATTTCTGTAGATTACAAATTATTGCGTTCAGTTTAAGTAGTTGTCCCATTCTAATAGGAAGGTACGGTAAGTACTTATTTCGCTGGTTTTCAATCTGGGGTTGTAATGGAGGTGGACATTTTCCTTGTTGTACTCACCAACCATATGTTTTCCCGACAAAAAAATCTACTTAAAATTGGAGATATTTTATGGTATGGAAATACTACGAAAGATTTACAACTTATGTAAGTTTGATAATTCTGCGCATTTGATGAAGGACGTTTCACATGGGTAAAATAGTGGATTCGCCTGATGATGGCAGGAATCTCTGACGAAACGTTGTGAGAAAATAAATAATTGTATACAGAAAAAGGTCGCTTTTGTATTAATATAATTACGATTGAAGACGAGAATAATATCAATATATCTTGTGTGTAGTAGTGCAATACTTCAATCTCCTTCTTCCACCTTCTCTCGTCACAGCTCTAGTCACTTCGATTCAAGAGAGAGACACATCAAAGCGAATGACGCAATCAGCCATTCACTCACAACTCCACGCTTCCGCACCTATTCTTCCCTTCGCCTCTTCAATTCTCCTCGTCAGGCTTATTCCGTGATCCTTCTCTCCTACCCGTTTTATATTATTATATCATAATTTTCCTATTCACTTCCGTTATCTATTCCGGGACTCACGCAGCCCTTCGCTACCCCTCAATTGACCTCGCGCCCTTCTCGTACTTTAATTCCACTTTGAACCAATAAAGGCGACCCCACACGCACTTTAACAGGAAGTTTTTGATTAAAACACATGCGAGGGAGCGGGAGGGGGGAGGGGAAGAGTCGACACTAGCGCCTGCAGCGGCGAGAGCGGACAGCGACGACGACGGGGTGCGATGGCGAACCAGAAGAGATGAGGAGGATGATGATTTGGAGACGAAACACAAAGAGGTGAAGAAGGAAGGAAGGAAGGCAACGGGCGCACAGCTTCTGCTGTAGACGTGAGATGATCCTGCTTCTACAAAGTACTCGCATTCGAATTTTCCCCTCATAATATCGTATTGCTAACCAATGGAAGTACATGGGTTAAATTTCCAACCCCTAACAAATCGGATCAAAATTGGACTCGAAAATTCCAACCAACAACCAAGAAAAAAGTACAGAAAATAATGATAGAGTTCAAGATCTACTACGTCCATACAAAAGTGATTTCGATAAAAATAAAAATCGAAAGACATGTAGCCTCCATATTTCGATAAATATATCAACAACGCACAGGTACAATATGTAATTGCAACATTTCAAGGCTATTGAATCATTATTCTAGTTTGCGGAACGTTGAAACAGATGCAAGGTTGACTTACAGCCGGAACATTTAATGGGTATCAAGGCACAAGTCTGAAATGGGGTCAGACGTTATCACTAAACAAGTTTGCTAACATTGTTTCCGCAAAATTCACGACAAAAAAGCGAGACAAATTTTTCAAAGAAAACCGGAATGCATTAAATAAATAAACTTTCTCTATAAAGCAGTTGCAAACTGCGGGCTACCAAGTATACCTCAACGAATAGAACTGTCAAATATTCCCGGGAACAAATCAAGAGTTTTCAATAGAAAATAGAATGGGGGAAGACGTAACTCTCACGGACTCGATTTATTTATTTTTTTATTTTTTGTGGGGCTTTAGGGCTCGTCAACATCGAGGTCATTAGAGCCCTTAAAACTTGTACAGGTAGGGAAAATGCATTTACGCACTAGGGAGAGTCAACATGACTCTCCCCGCGTGTGGGACTCGCCGAATAACTCAGCCATACCCACTAAAAACCCTCCTGAATTACAACTCAAATTCCAGCATATCTTAAGTCTTTACTTAAAACATTAAAAAAAAGAAAGAAAGAAGAAAGAGGAAAATGAAAGATACCCTAGCCCCAATGGCGTCGGGATCGAAAAGAACAAAAGGTTACCAAAGAAGATCAGGAAAGAGAAAGGAAGGAGCCTTGCACAAGTAAGTGGAAGTAATGCTAGACTCAGTTCGGGGCCCCGTGTTTGCCAAACACGTACTTACTAGATGTAAATCCCCTGGGGGACTCGATTTATTCTCAATTAGCTTAACTTTACAATATTTTGATCCGCACACTGGGCCATCGTCATGCAACTACTGACAAAAATTATTGAAGCGGTTTAACATGGCGGAAATGAGAAAAAGTGTTCACTCAAATCACATAATATAGAATATTATGAAATAACATGGAATGTCATGGCATGTGGAGTAACATGGTTTTCTTATTTCCGGCACGTGAAAAACAATTTTTATTAGTAGTTGCCTGATGATGGCCCACAGTGGTGTTCAAAACGTTCTAAAGAGTTGTATTATTGAAAAAGGAATCGACTCTATGAAAGTAAGGTGGTTTCATTTAATAATTTATTAGTTGCACATACGTAATTACGAAATGAATACGGAACTGTATTGGTGTAGCTCTTGTCAAACAGCATTGCGTAATCCAAACATGACGATGTAACACAACCATCGCTTTTCGCGCCACTGAACAAGCAAAAGGAAAAGGGAAAAAAGAATCTTCGCTGCAAGTTGCACAAGAGTAAATATGTTTGGTTCCTCAAAAGGACCATCCATTCAGCTTCCGGAAGCTTATGGTTCGTTTTGCGAAGAGGATCTACGTCGACGAATCATCGCATTACTCTTGGTCCCCAGCGACGAAGAATCTGGAAAAATCCCACGACACGTTCGACGCTAGGAGGGGGAAAATGTTTGCTTTGGGGAAGAAAGAGGGTTGGAAACGCCATAAAGCGATGCTAAGCACTCATGAAACACACAACCGCAACAGACGTTTCGGTCGTCATCATACGAATCTCTATCAATTATTACGATTATAAACCAACTTTATTTGGCTCATTTCCTCGCCACCTTGCTTACAAAGTAATAAATGATTATTATTCATTTTTGCTACACTTGGTAATTGAAGGGTATTAGCAACATTTTCAAAGAATGATAAATTAAATGTCGTTGATTAGTTGCTCATAGTTTTATGGCTAGAAAACTTCTTCGGCCGCATAGCAGTCATTGTCAGTAGCATACACTGCCTTTGTTTCTGTTGACAGTAGAGCTGGAAGACCCGGTTGATTATCGTATCTTGCACGACGTCCCATTCCGCAGCACGGAGGGATGCGGAACGTTCTCCTTGGATCCAATACAGTTCCGATCCTAGACGGTTTCAAACCAACGATATTTAATTTACACTTGTCTGTAGATGAGGGAAACCTAACCTAATTCAGCCGAGCAGGGTTTGGACCCAAGCTCTACCGGTCAGTGGTATCGTGTAAAGCGAAGACGCTACCACTAGACCAACGGAGTAGGAAATTATTTTTAATATTGTTATTATTTTATTTTTTTCATTGATGAAGCAAATGCAAAATCCAATACTTCACGTGGTTTGTAACTGCTCTTTCGACAATAAATATGTTTATTCAAAATACTTGTTAGAGTACTTAAATAGTTTGATATACTGTAATAATAGATTCGACGCTTTACAACAGTTAAATCCAAGATGTAACGTAATTACGTCTATAAAAACCGTTAATGATATAAACATACAACTATATTTGAAAAAAGAAACACAATTTACAACATGATGTTTCGACCTCAGTTGTGGGTCATCTGATGGATAATATCGCAGACGGGGGCAATTTTTTCCTTCGCTGCCAACAGAGAGGTGTTGTCTCGCTGATGTTTTCTATAGAGTATTGAGTACCACACATTGTACGCAGTATTGAGCGTTTTTTGCCCACCGTTTCCCGGGATTCTTATACAATATTCTAAATTCATGTTAGTTTCCATATTTCACTTGTTTCGTGATATCAAATTTTCACTTTTGTTCATTTCAAAATTTAACACCGCGAAGAAAACCTACAAAAATACTCAGTTTTCTGTGTTATATTACAATACGTAATAATTACGAATTGTTTTAAAATTCAGGCACAAATAAACTTTACACAGAATACTTAATAAGCAAAGCGCATGGTTAAGACTATTGAATTGTGAGCTTTTCATTTCAAATTTAGGTTATGTACATGAAAACAATGTTCTTCAAAGTTTTTATATTTTTTCCTTCTACGAACGCAATCGAACACTGGCGCACACTTTAGTAAGCTTCATAGTCAACAGTCATGAGAGTGAAGATTCACATCTACTGATTAGCAGCCATTTATCAAAATGAATCATACTTTGCATTTTACCGAAATGCCCTTTGAATTTGATCCGTCTCTTTTGCTGATTTCCATGCCACAGATATTTCATAGAATCCACGATTATTAGAATATATTGTAATTTTCTTTAAATAATCGTGCAAAAGACGTCGCGTAGCCCTGAGAGAAAATACTAGTTTCGGTAATAAAACTTATCTGAATAAACGACCTTCTACTCATGCTCTGAATCTTCCTCAGAGCCTGTGCTTCGCTTTTGCTTTACTTCTTGAGAGCATCTCGTCCCCTTCGCCTCTCGTTCCCTGAGGGATCGCGCGTCTATTGATTGATCGTCCATCAGAGAGGAATGTTGCCGCAGCCACAGCGATGCCTTTCCTCCCTCCTTCCACGCGGCCATCGTGACGTCCTCATCGCTGCCACAGTTCACAAGTTGCGGCCGCAAAACGGCGCCACTTCGACGGATCGCCTTGTCACAAAGTCAGCGAGGAGTTTAAGGGTCGCACGTCACACAGAAAGTTCGCACGCGCCGAGATACGAGCAGGCGGAGATGGGTTCGCAGAAGGCGCTGGCATTGGAGCGAAGGGAGACGATGCGAAGACAAGGGTGCCTTAACTACGTAAACTAAACAATGGATACCTGCATATGCACAACAGTATAGGCGAAAAATGTAGCATTTAATAATAAAATAGTTAAATATATCCTCTATCCAAAAATCATGATTTGGAAGAACATTCTGAAAGCGTTACGTATTCTTTTCTTTCTTCTTTACTCTTAATTATTCGGTAACATAACACAAGAGAAATGAAGTGGTTTTTTTTTTCTATTTACAAAATAAATATTACGAAGATACATTATCAATATTCTTCCTGGACAAAATCTTTTCACATACAAAATAAATCATTTATCTCTTTAAATAACACAAATAATGATACGGGCATGTACTAGCAGCATATACTTTAATGAACGTGCAATATTCATCCATAAAAAAGTGTTTTTACAAGTTAAAAAAACACTTCAGCGTAGAATAATTAATTGATTAGTTAAAATATAGTGCATAATTTTTTTCCCGTATGAATTCCATGATGACGGGTAGTTTTCATACGTGTGTTTATCCATATTTATTAACAAGGAGGTCTAGGTACACATTGCTCCGTTCCCGTATTGGTTTGAAAACAAATATTCATTATCTTCCAGGTTTTGCTGATTTTTTCATCATTTTTCACTGAATTTTATCATTTTTAACTTTCTTGCAATTAAAGTAATTGATAGTGAATGTAGTATGCATTAATATGGTTCTCAAAATAAATTTACCATCTTTTTTGACAACCCGTTATAAGCGACATGCACTGCATTGTAGTAAGGGTTCGGCTATGAAGAAAGCGAATGACGAAATGATCTGAAATATGAGAAATAAATGGTCGACATTAGTTGTCCTCATTTTAGAAATTGTTATTGTATAAATCTGCACAAAATCAACTATTCACAAATTAAGAAGGTTTTCTCCACTTGACTCCAAGATTTATCCTTCGTCTGTATTGTTAGAAAAAACTGAATTCTTATTACATTTCATTTTATATGAATGCTTTCGTAACTAAAATATACAGAACATACATAAACTAAAAGAACTTTTATAAACTATACTGTGCTACGACAGCCTCCTAAGACCTCATAATTGATTTGTGCTAGCTCAGTTCGGTCCAGAAAGCAATCGACCACGAGATATTCTACTCCTACCTCTACATAAATACACCATAAGCTTGTGCTAAGGGGCTACAACACCGCGATTAATTAAAAACCCATTGAGCGCCATCTGTTACTATCAAGCTAGTGACTTTAATTAATAACAGAACTGTAGTATTAGTATTATGACTTGTTGGCCTAATAAAAAGAGAGGTAACGATGTTGGAACATTGAAATACATATATGAAAACAATGATCAATAATTTTTTCAGAAAAAATTACTCCAATTGTAAAACTAGAATGAACTTTATCATCAAATACGAACTTGACAAATTATTTTCTTTAAATTACTCACATTAAATTTGACTTTGAATAACATAGTGAAACAATTAAGAAAAAAATAAATTCTCTCTTTACACACAGCTTTCTTGAATTAAACGTTCGTGAAGAATTCCTTTCTTTGCCTCGTTTTCACGCAGACCCCCCGCTAGCATCACTGTAACTGCTTATTGGCGATCTAGTGACCTTGCGTCTCCGCTCCTCACACCACCAAAAGATTCTCACTTTGAAACAGGAGAGGTGTCAGAAAGGAAATATAACCAACCTACAGGAGTTCCTTGATCCATTTATCATATAAATTCTTACGCAACACCACAACACGATGTTGTGCAATAGCTGCACAGTCTGTTAATCGTCACAAAATTTAACACAAATTCACGTGGAATTAACTAATTAATCATTTGTAAACTGATTGCAATTATAATGAATGTTCAAATGAATTATTCACAGTTCATCACTACTTATAATTTCACCATGTGCTTGATTATGTAAGTCTCTTAAGTTCATCAAATCGTGGTAAATTCTTTTTGCACTAATAGAGTTAACAGAACAATAATTTATAATTATTAAATTTCAGTATGAAATATCATGATTCGTTAAGATAATCAGCATAATAAAGTTCATTGGCATCGTGCCATGCACATTGCTAGCTGAAAATCACTCGTTGATAAAAAAAAACTTGAATAATTTTACTTAACTGTACAACTTTGTCTAATTAGAAGTCGCATAGGAACATCTAACAATTGTTCAATAAGTAAAATACTGCAATTCAATGTAATTGCAGTTATACTTCACCAACTAGTCCCAAGTGTTCCTCACTCTACCATGCTGCGAACGAATGATCCTCGCGTTCCAGCCATCTAAGTCGTCTGAGCTATCGCCACCGTCTGGGGCAGAATACTTCTCGTCTTCCCAATTAATTCACGCGACGCAATTGCTACGGGGTTTTCTCACCTACTTCTACTGACCCCCGCTGCGCACGCATCTCCTACCTACATCTATTAGTTACCGACATACTAGTCCAAGTGTCTTTTGGGTTTCATGATTGTTTCTACTCGAAATCATTACAAATATAAAAAATAAATTAAAAACATTAATTTACATGTCCAAATAGACATTATTGGGACAATACCAACAAATGATTAAGATTAGAAAACGGTGTTGTCTTTCGTTTTACATTTTTTAAGTATGAAACGAATCTCACACGCGATATGTGTTTTGAGCGACAGACATATGAAACCAACGTTAGCAGATTCATTTCGCCATTTCTCTGTTTCTTGGCACATAATATCACCTCCACTAGTACAGAATTCAGCCGCCAGAGCGCTACAGTGGCGCACGTGAAGTATAAGGCGACAGACGAAAATGGAATCTAAGGCTAAGGCGTATAAAGACCTCCACGAGCAGAGCTTTCTGTAACTAATGAGATTCGTGGAATACGGCATACTGTAACTGTATGCCGTATTTCTGTAACGAATGAGATTCGTGGAATTGAGGATGTGTTCCACGTGGATGTATTCAAGTGGAGAACACTGAAGACGTTTTACGAGATATGCTATAATGTATCAATGTTTTCGAATTCATTACGTATATCGATTTTTATAGGCTAAAATACAAAAAATTTAACAAAAATTAGAGTTGTGCGTCAGATAACCTGTATTTAAAACACTCGTAATTAACAAATGATGTTAAAAATAATTACATTATTCATCATTCTAAGAAAACCGCACGCGTTTCATTTTGTGTCGCGATTTTATAACGTTTAAAACATTACAATTTAGAATACAAATTGTCTCACCGGATACCCCTTGACTAAAAGCTGTGCACTATCATAAATTTATTTATATCCGGTACTTGGTAATTGTGGTGCTTTAGCAACATTATCAAAGCATGATAAATTAAAAGTAGTTTCTATGTTGCTCATTTTTTTTTTAATTATAAAAAAATGAGCAACATAGAAACGACTTTTAATTTATCATGCTTTATATCCGGTGCACTATACCACGACAAAATAGGAAATCACCACGAATATCTTCCCCATAAGAAAGCATTGAGTAACGACATTTCGTCGATGCATTGGAGATACCCTTGCTGGGGCGAAGCCCCATAAGAACTCCTGAGGAGAGCTTACTTGGGCGAAGTCCCAATTTGGAGTCCAGCGATAAAAACCCCGAACGAAGCAAGTTTATTATAAAAACATTAAAAAAAGTAAAATGCAATGTAATCAAGAGCTAATATAATTTTCTTTGGCAAATTTCACATGCATTTGCTTCTTATTAAATTTTGTTTTAATTATTTCCAAAAATTATGTTGGTGGAAGATTTCTAAATTGAAAGTAAACGAGGAAGTAACTAAACAATAGCTGCCCTCCGTTAATTAGTTTTTTATCAAAAAATACTCATTACTGTTTGCGACTCAAAAGCTAAATGAATTTTGGAGAATTGATATGCATTTATTTACTTTTAAAACAAAGTTTATCTTTGAAAAGTTGAAGTGAAGACATTAAAGTTTGTGAATTCGAACATTGAAGTACGATCACTCCACGAATTAGAGACGATTTCCAGGGGACGACGGTTCCATCGCCACATTTAGGAAATTATAATATACGAGGGTAAATTTTCATTTGAGGTTGATGTAAAAAAGAACAGTCACGTAAACAAACTTTTTGTCAGTAAGGGACGAAGTAGTAGACATAGTTGTGATGAAAATATTTTTAAAAAATTTCTATAATAATTAAACAAAATGTCAATTTTTGCGAAGCATTCATATATCATTCCCTTGTAAACTTTTTTAGTCACTTCAAGTCATAAGCAAAAGAACATAAATGCATCGAGACAAAATTGTTCGCTCAGATGTCACATCAATAAACCTAGAAAGAATAATGTAACATTGAATAATCTCATTAAAATAAAATCCTCGGATGTAAATACCATGAGCTGAACATAGAAAAGAATTACTTGAAGTACATGAGACACTTTTTTTCAAACGTCGTCAATAAGCGAATATTGAAGGAAAGATAAAATATAAAATGTTGCTTATGAATTTGTATTGCAAACAAGCAAATGCTTCAGTTCACTGGGGAAAACGCAGTAAAATCGTTCCATCAATGCATTATAACGTATTTCCGTTTTATGAAGGATCTTCATTAGCTATTGCTTTTTCGCATGCAAAGAATCATTAGCTACTTTTGGAAATGGTTCATTTAAAATAGTTTCCCATACTTTTCGTGTATTCAAATTGAAAAATAGTCTCTTTTCTACAATGGATGGCGTCAAAGAGTGAGAGTTCAACACGAGGCATTTACACATCCGTCATAAACAATCAAATAATTTTATATTTAGGAGATTCTTAGTAGAATTAATTGATATTCAACCTTATTACCTTTTTCCATTTTTTCTTCTTCGAAATAACGGAAAAATAACAACATAGATGTTAATATGAAATTAGCATAATTTAATTTTTTAATCGTTCCATATTTCTGCTGTAACTAACAATAATGCCAACACAAAGGAATGTCATAACGAGCGGAATTATTAAAATAAAGAATTCGATTTCAAAGCACTGGGCGAAGTTCATCTGGATCACTTCCATATTACTGGGAGAAACTTCCTTGCGACAAAGTCCTATCCTTGCACATATTGCACAATTTCTTTTGGTCTAATGACTCAAATTTTTTGACACGCAAAGGAGAACAATATTCGAAACTCAATATTTTGGAATAATAAATTGGAAACAACGCATTTAAAAAATTGTAAGTATTAAATCCGCCTCTGTCTTAGAGCCCTTGATCGGAATTGATGGGATGGTCTCTTGCCTGCTTCCGGAGAGTAAATTTAGTTTATTATCCTCCACGTGGTCATACGCAGTTTGTACTGCTTTTTCGACAATATAGTTTGTTTATTTATTTAATTCCGTGGTTCTTAAGGAAAACATGAATGAAATTCGCTTCAATAGAAGCAAATCTCTTTGAGATGATGTTTTCCAATGACGGAAACCTCCCCCATACATCGTCTTGAGCACGCAAAGGGTGCACCGTGTTTCCCTCTCCTCGTAAAGCGTGGAGGGCAGGCGGTGGGGGTGCTGATTGCCTGGCGCCATGTCGTAAACCTCCCGCGACGGAAATTCACGCAGAGGGCGCGGCGTCCGTACCGACGGATTTCCAGTCGATCGTCACCCGCAAATAGAATTCACGTCGCAAACGTATTCAATGACCCAAAAGTATTTGTGCCAAAAAGATTCACTGCTTTATTTCGGATTACAGCGAGGTGCGCAGTAGTTTTTGGATATGTAGGGATGATCGTATAAGGTTCGACCCCGAAACTTGACTGGAAAAATCTCACCTAGACAAACACGTCACTCACTTTCGTTGAATCTGATATGAAGCTCATTGATTTAGTACATTGGCATGCAGGAAAAGTCAGGTTGATTAAATTGTGAAAATGAATGTCAGATACGAGATTTTTGCACAAGACATGAACCTACCCAAATGATTGCGTTCACTGTTGGTCTGCTGTATTGATATAATGCTATGTCTCATACAGCACCTTCAAAGTTGAAAAATATCAATCTGTATGAGTGGGATCCCTTATCACCTTCCGTATCCTACGATTTTCACCTGTATTTCTCCAAGGGAACCTTGCCTTGCATCTTAAGGGCAAAATACACAAGAAATGGAATTGGAAATCAGTAGTCCCAAGGGAATTGGTTCTCCATTGAAAATGTCACACAAAATCTATTTTTGGTAACAGTAATATATTTCATGTACTAATCGATCAGTCTTCGCATATACGCATTTGGCGCATGATTTAAAATATGTTTGTTTCGAAAACTAAAACGAAAACAGTCAACCAATAGTTTATTTTGTTAATTCATTGTATCTGTGGGAACGTACCCTTCCCACATATCATACGATGCACGTCACACACACGCTCCCCATAATGCCCACGCCCCATCAACCAGCTCGCACGCACAAAAGTAGTTGATGATACAGGGACACTGTTTCTATACTGTTCCTATGCACCACAAATGGACGTATTCGTACCCTACACGAATAATAAAGCGTTCACCATCGTGTGTTTATTTACTGAACACAGCCTTCTGCACACGAGGACCTCAACTCATACATTCCATGGAGACATTCCAAGACCAACAAACATCACGCGAGGAATCATAAATAAACGCATTACAGATTCTATGCAAGATATCGTATACAAAATAGGCGGACTCCGTAAGCAAACAAGAATCCTATGACGGCGTCCGCAAGACCTGTCCCTTAAAGGGCATATCACTTTTGATATGAGCCAGATGCTCAAATGTCTTCTCGCATAAATCCAGTGCTTGGCAACAAAAATAATATATTCGAATGCACTTCGTCTCGCTGAACGGCACGCAATCTTCCGCTCCGAGACAATTCACTCCGAGGTACTCGCACTGAGACGCTTACAAGTGAAATCCAGCCTACAAAGGGTTCCAAGCTGAATCTACATATATTCCAACGGCTAAGACGTAATAACACGTTTATTCGAACAATCCTGAAGAAAATACATCGAAATCCGGAGATATCATCTGCAACGTATCTCCAAGTTCCAACCAGAGATCTTCAAGCCCCGGCGCCGAACACCGAGGAAATTCTTCCCCCGGAACGCGGCGGCCACGGAATTCGAAGACTCGCACGAGACACCACGACCAGGTCCCCCGCAGGAAGCGCTTCTACGCAGAAGAACGCAGAGCCTAGCAGATCGCCACCACCGACGCTGCATTTCCTGGAGGGCCGAACAACGCGGACTGTCGCCGCTGACGTCGCTCCTCAGAACATAAGTGAGAGAGAAAGTCCAAGCGGCATATTAGGTCAACCGTACGTCATACGGTGTCAAAAATCTTTCTTTTATTGTTTGTCCAAGACAGGTCTACTCTAATAAATTGTTACATCTAGAAGACCAAATTGGAAAGTATTTTATTTATCTTGTGGAAGAGAAGGTTTTGTTGTGAATGCAACCAGACCTTCACCCTACGCAACAATATCAATATCTAACTTCGTTTCATTGGTGTAATCTTCATCTCTTCTTTCCTGCACCAAGAGACGACACCCCCTTTTTTTCGAACTTTTCTTTTTAGAACATAATATTTCTTTTGGAGAAAACTGTTGAATCTCTTTGAACTTGTACGCTATTATGTAAACTAGTGCCATTGCAAAACACTTCATTGCACTTTGTACTTTCTCATATACGTTTCTCCGTCTGCAGCATAGAGTCAGAAAAAATTCTATAGTGAAAGGGTCATTTCTGGCCTTGTCCTCTATATTTTGGCCGCCTTCCAGTGCTCTATTCATGCTCAAAGTCGCTAGATGAACTTATTACTGTTTTTTATTTGGAATTTGAGAGTAAAATAAACATTTAGAAGAATATTTCAAAACATATAGCGACATATTAGTCTTATAAATATCGTAAAAGGGTTATGTAAATATAATTTCGTTGTAGACAGAAATTGATGTATTTTCGTATCTGCAGTGCGCTCTCTTTACTTCTATGTATTTTATCATTATCATATCTTTCATTTCAGTTTACGAAACGTGTATTCTGCGTCTGCTTTGTCAATCAGTAACTACTAAATATTATTCAAGCTTCTTGAAGCAGTAAACTGTGTAAGTGTAGCAGACAGAAAATTATTTCCTGCGTCTATACTAAACTTTCAAGCGAAATACCGCTAATGCGGATGTAATGCAATCTAATTGTACTTTACATACAGAAAATTGAAGCAAAATCGTTCGAGTCGTTTTTGAGGAACATTCAAAGGAGTCATTTGACCTTCATGTGAATTGCCCTTTGTTTTAAAGTAAAAAAAATAGAGGACGTGCATCGACAAAAAGTATATTGTACCGTAAATACGAAATATGAATTAAATATATTCATCCATTTACTCAGAATCGCTGCGGACAGACGGATGGACGTTATGCCAAAAAGAACTTTTTCTGAATCAGGGATAATCAAAACGGACATTTCCGTCGAAATTTCTCTTTCGAATGTTTTCACGATTACAAAACCTTCTATATACTACGTATATGAGAAAGTAAAAAAGGACAAACGCCAATTTATTTCATTCACTTTTGTGTGAGAGTTCTGTGGGAATGTTGATAACGTTTTTGTTGTTTGGGATGAGCGATAAGGTGGTGAGCGAGTGCAACGAATCAAAGTAGGAAGCTGATAGGAACCTAGAACACGAGTCGTGCGGAACCACTAGGCAAACACAGGAGACAGGTAGGGTCTATAGGAGTGAGGGAGGGGGAAGTAGGGGATATTGGAGTGTTCGCATCACTCCACCATTGCGTTTCAGTCCACTGAACATCCTGCCTCCCTCCCGCTTCGTGATTGACACGGAGCCCGAGTGCACACGTCGCCGCCGCAGAATGAGGTTATGTCGCTGATGGGATCCTCCCGCTGATTGATTCGGATATCGACTGCTAGAGCCGCTGGCGTCGAGGAGGGGTTTTCGCGGTTCGCTCGGGGATACCGTCGCCCTTCCCCATCCCCTTTGACACCCCTATCAACATTTCCTCACGACTGATGAATGCTTGCTCTGAGAGGAGTCGGTATACGAGAGCTTTAGAGCAACAAGTTAGAGATACTCGGTGATTGAGAGAGGAGTAAAGGGGGGGAATGGTTTCCTCTTAAATATCTTTCTTCTGTATGTAACGCATGCATCACATTTGAAAGATAGAATATCAATTTCAGTTCGACTTTATCATTCCAGGTTTCATGACTGATTGCTTTGTATCAATTTTCTTCAGTTTTCAAAGGAACACCAACTCTTTTACTGTTTACTAGAGGACATTATAATCTCTCTTTATGAATTGTGGTGCGCTTTCCTATTCATGATTTTGGGAAATAATTGGGGAGGAGACATGTTAAGTTGCCGTACTGATATCACTCTAGAGTATGTGAGGGAAAACCCGACTAAAAACCTCGCCATTGTCGATTCCCGAAGCAATATACACGAGTTTGAATCTCCTGTTGAATTTTCATATCAAATTGCAACAAATTATACATCAAATTTTCGCCTCTATAATTCTATGTTATAAAGAATAAGTTTTAAATTTTATCTTGCCTCTGAGCTTTTTTTATTGCGCTTTAAATGTAAAAAACACGATTTTCTAGCGTTTTCAAGGGAATGGACAACATTCAAAATTTGTAATACATTTGTAAAGCTTAGGACGTTCTAATATTTACACAATATTGCTGGGATTGCTATTTATAAGAATTATCTTTGCTAGAGGAAGTCTTGTAAGTTTTATAAAATCCTGTAATTCTAAGATCGATTGAAACCCATACTTTATAACGTAGGATTGTAAAAACAACATTTGCTGAATAATTTGCTGTATTTATATATATAAATTCTCGAATTAATAGAGATTATAATTCTCGAATTTTACTGCATATATCTACAATCCATTTTGCAATAATAAATAGACTACAGCACGTGTTTATTAAATAATTTATTTTATAAATATTAAATCTGACACTGTCCTTGGACCCTTGATCGTGATTGATGGGATGGTCCCGTGCTAGCTTCCGGAGAGTAAATTAGTTTATTGTTATCCACGTGGTCACACGTAGTTTCTATCTGCATTTTTGACATTAAATTCATTTATTTATCTCTGACATAATCATGCTTGGAAAGAATGAAAACACCCTACATTGTAAATTATTGTTTCCAAGAAACATACACTTCCTTCTTTTCAACCTCAACGACCCGTACGTAACGGTGCAACATAAAGAAGACTGATCTGATCGAAGGGAATCCATATTCAATTCATCCAGCAGAACCTTATAGCCTATTAAGCGACAGTTTATCTCCGAACCACTTGAAGTGGTGATAAAAGAGTTAGTGGTGCGTCGACATCACACGGTTCTGACACAATGACCATCGACGACATTTCAGCTGTTTACGACGTCGTATCAGTTTTAACGCTCCAGTATTCTTTTGAAATGCTGGTTTTAACTTCTTTTGGGAAACTGTAATTTCTAGATAACGCATCTTTCGCCTTTAACAGTTTTGTTGCTCTACGTTTCACTGTATTTTATGACAAACACATATTTCTCTTCGTTTGTAGAGTGTGGTTTAGCGAAAAACCCCTTCAAAAACAATTCGGGCTCGACACAATAGATTTAACAGCGGTGTAAAGAATACAAAACTTAAGGGTTACGTCTTTATGACATTCCAAGGCGTATTGAATTAACACAAGAGCTTCGTTCGTTGATTGCATAGAAATAAAGACGCTTTTAATACAATTTATTAGTTCCTTTGTGTCTGCAAATTGTAATGTAGTCTTAAAATATTGTATGTTATTGTCCTTGTCGATAAAAGAAATTAAGTCAAACGTCAGAGAAAGAAATTTAATAATAGATGACAGAACAAGATTACTTTGTTTTCGGTTTATGTTGATATAAAATTCTCTCTGACCAATACTACTGTTATTCCTAAGACTACATCATTTATTTTGTAATTATTTGAATGAACTAAATCATTATTTGACGTTATTGAAATCATTATTTACAGGCATAATATACATAGTTTACACACACACACATATTTCTCCCACAGGAGGTTAGAATTAACCTGCATGTGGACCTGCAATCTAAAATTAATTTACAAAAATACATGAAACAAATCATGAAATAAAAAAGATGTAAATTTACTTAATCATAGAAAATTAGTAGTCTTACCAACAAAAAATTCAAAATTAATGAAATAATTTTCATTTCATTATTTTCATCTCTGCAGAAAATGTATGATTTTTTAAATTTCATTACATGTTCAGAAAACTCAACGGTTCACATATACGTACAAGATTATAGATAATGTTTCTTCATGTTACCAATATTTTCCGATAATTTTAGATCATTTTTATTGAACGCAATCGCACAAAAAAAAATGCTCAAAATAAATTTAGCCATCAGTATTTAAAAAAATGAAGATCAAGTTTGAATGAGGAACGTTTTGGGAAGAAAATGAAGATTGACAATCTGTCACACAGAATGAACATAAGGAAAGTAGAATTTTCTCCGTCGCAAGTATCGCGTATATTACCTCGTTTCCCCAACGAATCTCAACCCTTTGCTCCAAAACAAAAGAGCGGAGGTAGAGAGAGCGGGACTTAGAACCCTTCGCTCTCAAGACTCCAAAGGACTTTCATTCACCGAGAAACTCTTGCAGCGCGATGAAAAATGACCCCCTCGTTAACGCCCTATCGCCAACGCTGCCTCCAGACACAAGAATATCGAGCCGCGCACCAGCACGTGATCAAGGCAAAGGCGGGCAGTCGAATTCCCGCATATTATGACGGTTGGGGGGGAGTCAGCGTGGCTTAGTGGGTTACTGTGCGCTGAGTTACTGGCCGGGGTTCGATTCCGGTGAGGTGGCCATTTTTCATCACTCCCAGACCCACTCACTCTGCTGTAAAATGAGTACCAGGGTCTATCCTGGGGTCTAACCGCTGCCCACATCTCCTCCTTCTAGTGCCGAGGTGAAGTAATTGCGGAACTCTACCCTGCGCGAACCCCTTGGGCACTTTTGAGGTCTGTTCAGGGATCGTTTAGTATGAGGAGAGGAACGGCGATGTACAGAGACCCTGGGGAATGGTCACACACAGGTAGCGAACTCCTTGGGGTCGAGAGGCAGCGAAAAGAAAGTAAGGAATTAGTCACGAGTACGGAAATGCTGAGTGATTCCGAATTCAAGGTACACACTTCAAGGGTTTGATCAGGACACTGTAACAAGTGCAAACACGGGAAATACTTGCAACGTCAACAGTCAGGTGAAAATTGCGACGGACCGGGACTCGCCTCGACTCCCAAGTCCGTATGCAACTTCCATCCTGATCCTGTGAACCCGGAATGAGTTCGTGAAATACCTGGGATCTTTCACTGACGCTGTTGTCGTGACGCGGGCTCAAATATCCCGCGCGTGAGAAGCGCTAGCCTAAACGATACACGACTACTGACTGAGAGGAGAAGAGAGGGATATGTGATTCCATTCCGCCTTCTCGGTGACCATTGACTTGACGGTCTCCGCAGAATTCTTCGTACCTCCTTCCAGCCTTGATTGACTCAACGGTCTCAGCAAGTCACAATTTCTCTCTCTGATGCAAGTCACAATGTCATAATAATGCTCAGAACTCGCCATGCGATCCGTCCCCACCCACATTAATAAATGCTGTGGTGTCCTGTCAGTGCTGAGTCAATGAATGAGTCTGCCATTCCTCTATCGTAAGATTAGGTTATTCCCTTATTATAAATTCTCTCGTTCTTAGGCTATTCCTGACATTGTTTGCTTGGACAAGTTTATTCCTTCATTGTGAAGGTTTAGTAACATCTTCCTTATGAAGCATGCTGTATTTATTTCGTCATTATCTCACTTATCCCTAAGGTAACTGAAATGAAGATATTGATACTTATCTCATCTACAAAACTCAACTCAGTGGAAATTACACTAACTCGTTAACTATTAAACAACTTTGCAGAGGTTAACGAACTTTCAAAACTTCCGTTCAAAAATGAAATTTTGTAAATAAAGATGTCTATAGATAAAACAAATAGATGTAATGTAATAAATAGTCGAAGATTTCTTTGTTCAAATTTGTAGAATACGAGAATTTTGTACCTTTCAGTAACATAAGTTCATGAGCTTCAAAGACAAGAATAGAAGAACGTTAAGTTCAAAAGCTTCTATCAGACATAGGCCATAATTCTGCATCCCTTCAGTCCCACTTTAGTGTGAATTCACCTCTTCTCATTTGAATCGAACTACACGTCTCCCGAAGAGCGACTCATTCCACCATAGAGTCATTCAATCGACACCGGGGCATCAAAGTCTTCTCTTTTTCCCTCTCAAAAGGAATCCTGTTTTGAACGCTCAGGGATATTAATTAACGAGGGTTGAGTGCGAAGATCCTTAAGGATTAAAGTCTTAATTCTCCTTTCGCAGAGGAAGCCCTTTGCAGAGGACGTAGAATGAGGTATATGCATGAAAAAGAGACTTTGAGTTGCATCGGTGACGAATAAATCCCTTCCTCGGTATTGTTTGGAAGCGTCAAGGGTTTAATTCATATCACCACCGATTCAACGTTCCGTGTGAGAAGTCAGCGGGCAATGAGCTGAAACGGTATTGCTTTGATTTCCTTATTATTATTATTATTATTTATTATATTCATTTTATCTTATCTTCACCCCGTACCTGATAACTAAGACGGTACACGGGTTATATATCTCTTTCTACAATTCCTCTTCTTAACATATCTCTTTTACGTAACGTTCCTCTACTTAAGTGCCTCTTAGCCAATTTCTGTCCTCTTAGCCGAGTGGAGGCGGGCACTTTATACTGTTGTTGCACGTCTTTAATTGTTAGTCTTTCTAACAATTATTTCAGTAATAATATCTTTAAACTCGTGATAAACAGTTTCATTCTGTAAAAACATTTGGTAACGTAAATATCCCTTCCACCTTCATCAATCTTCCTTCCTCATTAATCGCACAAACATTCTTCTTCGCTTTCCCACATTGACATTCTTCCTCCAGCTTCATTGTGCGTAAATAACTGCGATAACCACCGTGTCCCGTTATGATCTGTAGTGACGATTTAGTCGGTTTAAACCACTTCTTACTCCGAGTAACATATCGTACGTCCTTTGCAAATACATAGAAATCCCTCCCGACCTTGGCATTCCCCCAACGTATAGATCAACTTAACATCATCGTCTCCGTGAACTTTGTACGCCATAATTTATCTGTTTTAACTATTATTAACCAAGGATGGGTTTTATCACGAGTTGGCAAACAAAACAAAGGATTGGCACTAGCTGACTCTTCGGAACATTTATTGCTCCATCTTCAGAGCTGTAATAGTGTGGATGATATACAAAGCATACAATAAAAACAATAATAGTATACATCAAATGTATGAAGAACTTACCGAGTAACCCAAAGGATTGTTAATATGACATCCAATGATTAAAGCCTCCTATAACAACCATATTACGTGTACAATTTAAAACGTAACGAAACGCAGCCATATGGAGATGCTGCATGTCACTAACATAATGACCAATGATACAATGAACAATTTTGATGTCTTGAGCTTAATCTAGCTTAACCCAATCTATCACAGATTCTGAGAACACGAATGAGAGTCGTCATGGCAACAGGGTATAACGGTTGTGTAATGACATAACAATGAAAAATGTTTGTATTATTGTTTGACCATATGCCGAATACGATAGCAGAACGCTATCTTTTTAATTGTCAAATGTATTGGCAACAATTTCAATATTACATACAGCGCCTTCGTGGGCGGACTTCTATAAGAAAATATCATGAGATACTCTCATCTCAACAATCATCTTCGTGCTCCGGGAAACATATTATTCGTGTACGGGGACGATCTAACTTCCCTAGACCAGGTAGAACCACCCATGCCAGCATGGCTGCAAAGATTTCCCCTTTTCTATCTGAAGTGGTCCCGAGAATTTATTCTGTACAACCCCAATTAAACTGCTGAATTTTTAAATTTTTTAATAACCCGACGATCTCAGTTACGGTTCGTAGATCCAGACTCAATATACTCTTCCACCGTGTCCTCAATATTCTCATCTTAGAGACGTGGACGCATTTTCCTATGACAAAGAAACTTCAGTGAAATTCAAAATTTATTCAATTGAAAACTAAGAGCACTCTCGAAAATACCACAGTCTGTAATATGGTACTGTGAGTATTTTAATGTAAAATAAATTGAGTCTTAAAAAAGTACATATTTATGTAAATACGACTGTAGTATTTTTACATCTGGGTGATTGCTTAGATCTCCATGCATACATTTATGCAATTCATGGGATGTGGAAACCTGAAAGTGCATAGAGGGACTTTGGTGGGTTGTATCTGTGCGCGAGTCCCATTTTCGTCGAAATTACGTGAAAATCAAGTTCTCAACACATAAAACCCTGAAGAAGAAAAAATGCGGACAATTGATCACATTTTGGTAACAAATGTTGTCACAATTATTACTTGGATAAGATTAATTCATCATAAGGTATATATTGGATATTTTGGAATACGTACCATTATATGTGCTGAAGATAAGTGAGTAGATCTATAAGGAATTTTTATGAAAGAAGTTAATACATAAATTAAATAAACAAATTTATTGTCAATAACGCAGTTACAAACTGCTTATGTGAAGGGACAATACGATATTTAGTAAATTCCTTTAGTGAAATTCTTCGATGTTCTTTGTGAGGTGTAAGGTCCGTAGAGATCAGAGAATCATGTGTATTCATGTTTAGTGCGAAAGGGTAAATATCTACCTAGCAATTACATCCACTGTAACTTTTGGCTCATGTACCACGTCTCTTGAAATAAAAGATAAATTAATAATAATTATTAAAAAATAAGGTAGCACATATCATGAAGTTCATTCGTTATTATTCCACTAACTTCATAACAAGCAAAAAGTTAATGAGGAAGCGAAGTAGGTTATGCCCACTTTACTACTCACTCGTGATATTTTTAAAGTCAAGTGAAAGTCGGATGAGGCAATAAATTCTTGAGTTTCAGCGAGATATACTCTCAAGAATATTAAAATTTAATCCACACGACATATTCACTAAAGAGCAAAGTACTTCACTGTTGTTACAAAAACTCACTAATAGAAGAACGACGTTGAAGCTTGCGACTGTTTCAAGGTCCTCCGTTTCCCGTTTCGACTCCAATGACCTTCGATGTTGGCGAGCCCTAAAGCCCCACAAAAAAAAAAACGTTTCGACTCCAGAAGTCACCTCCATTGCAATATCTGTGTGACCCCAACGATACTTTGTGCATCACAAGCGAATGGGATCACTGTACTTACGATGCAATATCCGAACACTTTACGCGTCAAAGCAACGTTCATTCGTCACAAAAAATGAAACAACACTTCCCGGTAAGTGTTTTGAACAATTCCGCTCTCATGTAAACAATGAAAATTACATGGAGAAGGAACCTTAAGGACTAATAATGAATTTAACGATATCCAATGAGATTTATTACTATTTACGGTTGAGACTAAAAATGTTTAGAGACTAAAATTTAAATTGGAAATATGTTTTTGAAATCATTTCTCTACATAATGAGTATACTTAGTTGTAATAAAACATTTAAATTTTCGAAGAGCGTGATTCGTCGTAGAAACGTCAAATTTACCTAATTTACAAAAATCATCCAAATAGTTAATTCATAGCGATGAAAGAAGTATAAAATAAGATAAATTCGGGTACATGTAGCTCGTCCCTGCGTCTTCCGGGTCACTATCGAGTACTTGATATCTATCTATAATTTCAACGATGACAGTAACCATGAATATTTCTTTTCTCTGAAACTAAGAGTAAATAAAATAAAAATTCCGATTCGATCGTGGGATCGGAACAACGATAACGTCTCATGTCCGTCAGACTTCTTTTTCTTACTGAACAATAAGTAATACCACTCCACGTGTACTGCACAGTAAAATTTTAATTATTAGATTATACCACTTACATTTTGAATCGCTAATTTTCACATAATATTTCGACTAATGTGAAACCTTAGATGCAAAGAAATAACAAGCAAAAATTGTAGTCTGTGCGATCAATTGTGTGAAAAATGTACATTATATTTAAATATGAAAATTGCCGTTCATAATTTGCGCAGTCTCTGTACTCTTCGTTTAATGGGGATTTCGGGAATAAATATAATATTCCTCATTTCTACGACCTTTTTCAGAGACAATATTATTTACAATTTCTAAAAAAGTTTCCACTTCTTCTCAAGTCTTCATTAGGCTAATAAGCATTCACAACTTTAATAAGCATTCACAAAAATCTTAATAAGCATTCACAAACTTTAGTTCAATGTCTCCGTACCCGTAAATTAATTAATCACTGTAATAGCACAATGTTTGTCTAGATGGACCGAGGAAACCACAGATAGAGATAACGGTTCTAGGAATTGTACCCTGATTATGTAAACATCTAGCGAGAACACCGGTAACCCCGGTCGCCGACGCAACCAACCCTCAGCGCAAGGGGCGCGGACCACCGTGAGACACGGCGGAACGCAACGCTGGGCAAAAGGGATGCAGAGCTTTATTTTTGTATCAGAGGGGAAATTAACGTGGCCAACCCCTGACGCAGAAGAGGGCGAGGCTATAGACGCGTGTCTTCACGCCCTGGCGACTGCGTTGAAGGGAAAAAGGCCTGAAGGGTTTGTCACTCGCCTAGTGAAAGGGTTGTCGCTTGCTGGGACTCCAGGGAGCGATGAATGCCAGGCTCACAGGGTCAGCGATGGTCAATGCAAGGCTGCTTAAACGAAAATATTTGGCTTATGTGTCAAAAATAACAGGTTATTCCTTGACTTTTTTCTCATTAACTATCCTTCGGGTAGAGGCGGATTTTATATAAAGACTCTGGATTACTGGTGGCGGTAATAATTAATCTCAATTTTAGAGTTATTTTAATAGCTACGATTTATTAACAATATTTTCCGAATAATCTATAGTTCGATAATAATACGTAATTATAAAATAACTCTTCTGTGTTTTATGAAATAAATATTTGCTGATAATCTGTTGATATTATAACACGTAGCTAACTTTTCAGTATTACCTAAGGAGCGTGAGGAAATTTTCAATTCACCTCTTCCTGGTGGGATGGCCCCTTTGCATGCCTCCGGAGAGTAAATTAGGTTATTGTCTTCCACGTGGTCATTCGCAGTTTGATATTGCTTTTTTATTCTTACTTTATGCAGTCTTTTCATGAGTTATCAGCCACTCGTATCTTTTTTTTTACGTTGCATATTCGAATGAAAATAAAATAAATTCCTCAACAAATTAAAAATTCTAAAATACATTTATATAATGAGATTTCTACTTTACGAGTTTTCTGAAAACAAAAGGTAGAATAGTAGACATGAATAATTGCTAAGAGTAAACACCAAAAGGTAACTGATAATTTTCGTTGTGAGAGATGAATTTTATCAAAAATATATTATTATTTGTAATTAATACATGCAAATTCAAGTGTTTGGTTTACGCACCTTTAAAATATATTTAAGATCCAATGAATTATTTGTATCCTATGTTAGATTGAGATGAAATGAAACAAAGAAATATAATTTTTTTCTTTGTTAATATATTAAAACCATAACTAATTTCATTTTTATCTGAAAGAAATACGGAAATCCCTAAATGAATATCTGGTCTTTACAATTCCGTAAATCTTAATACGAAAGCATTGCATCACGATATAACATTTCTACATTTCCCCGAACCGAAACTTGCAGTTCTGAGTGAAGTATCAACTCAGTATAGAACCTCGAGAATTGAATGCACGCGGAACAGACTTAATTCTCGTGCGTCCTTTTCATCGCAACGTTCGATTGAGCGCCTTCGTACTCCTTAATCCTCGCATTCGAGGTATCGAGAATTCCTGCGATACGCGCGGATCTGTCATCGGATGATAAAAGCGACACACCGTCACTTGTTCGCGTCGCGCGCGCGCTCTTTCGGGAAGCGGAAGAACTACGTCGCCTTGGAAACTAAGAGGCTTATGTCGCTTGAGGTTTTCTCGCCAATGAATCCGGGGAAGTGGTGGTTGTGCAAGGCAGAGGAGTAGTAGAAGAAAAGGTATAAAACTCTTCATTCATTAGCGAGTATTCCAGCGCTTCAAGGAAGATGGAAGAGTCCCGCGTATATTAAGCTGGCAACTGATTTTGCACAGAATAGACGCGTGTTACAGATATAAAATAGTATACAATAAAATATCACTTTATTGGAAAAGAGCACCACGAGGAGGAAAATAAACTGATTATTTACGTTTTAATAAATCATTTTTATTTGTTACTCGACCTTTATGAGTTTCATTAAATTTTATCAACATTTTCAGGAAATTGTCTTGCAAATTCTCTATCTAGCAGAAATTGGACTATATCATCAATTTTGTATTTGCAATTGTAAAATAACTTGACGTGACACAGTAGAGTAAATGGTCATTTTCGAATTCAGCAAAACTATTCTAAACCACCTAATTTGATCAAATCCCCAGGCACAAAATTAAATTTTGTGGGCTAGTGTTATTTACGAATGCAATAAACGATATGTTTTTATGAAAAAAAACAGGTTTGGATATTTCTTAGGAGCAAAATCAACAAACGCGTAGCTTTCACTGGGCGTTATATAGTGTCTAGTAAACAGATCGAGAATAAATTTTATATAATAGTTAGTCCCGATGAAATGCAGATCACACCAACTGCAATGAGTTTTCTAAGGAATTCCGACTCAACTTCACAAAATCTGTTCTAAGAATTTCTTTTCGCGAAAATATAATTTAATACGAACGTACAAAGAGGATGGATAATATTTCATCATCACAGAATGAGCTCACTATCTGACTATCTTTATAATTAATATTAATTAAAAATTGTGAAAAGAAAATCCTGAAGAAGCAAATATGGCGCTACACATTGCTGACCAGGAAAGAGAGAACCCTGTAATTTTTTATACGGAAAAACTTCTGGGTTATTGAGCTGTGGTCCAGATGAAGCGTTATTCGCAAATGCGAGCAGGTCTTTCCTCAACGGCGTCCCAAGGCCTGCGCCCTCGTCGACCTCGACACTGAAGATGGTCGTCGCAGTTGCGATCGAAACATCTGTGAAGAATAACGCTTCATCCGGACCACAGCTCAATATCCCAGAAGTTTTTCCATATATTTACTCCGACCGTGAAAGCCTGCATCCCTGTAATTTTTTGCTTGCATTTTGAGGCCATTGCTCGCGACTGAAGATAAATTGACTGGAATATTTCACCAAATTACATGTTCTGGAAGGAGTTATACCAAATGTTAACATTTTTGCTTTGTTTCATAACATAGTTCACAATGTACCGAAATGCAGGATCTAAAGTAATATGCGAAACGTATTAGTAACTACTCTTCGCTGGAACAGGAAATCTTCAAATTGCCAAGAAGCAACCCCAGAACCTTGCAGAACATGACCGCAAGAAGAAACAAATGTTCTCCAGCGCAAGTCTTTGGTCGGAAGAGTCTCTTATCTCGAGAAATTGCGTCTCTTCAACCCCTCAAGAAGCCGAGAAGTGTTCACTTGAAACACAAGACGGCTCTCAGAGTGTTCCACGGAAGCGGAAGTAAGGGTCGTCATAACGTTCAACATCTTCCCGGCGACGACGCAAGAGCGCACCCACAATCGTGCATTAATTGCCGCGCTGCACGCCCCTGGCGGCCATCACGAACGTTATGGCGGCGTTAAGCAGTCCATCGCACAAGCATAGTTAAGAGTCGAGAACAAAAGGTCTAGGGTTTCGTTTCTGCACTGGAATCTGTACCAGCGCCTAAAGGACAGTGAGGATCACATTGGAGTATCGAACGAGGGGATTTTTTTAT
>NNCF01126460.1:542978-561875 GCA_002313205.1 Laupala kohalensis
TACAGCGAAAATCTATTACGCAAAAAACGAGTCGCTTTTTTAAAATCTGCCTATGAGGTTATTGCAAACATTTTAGTGTGGAAGATAATTCACGAATCGATGATTGAATGTGTCGATGTTTAGGAGTGTATCACATAATGTGATGATAAATATTTTGAAACCGATTGATCTTTTAAATATGTAATCGTTTAATAATTATAATATATTGTGGTTTGATTCTGTTATGTTGGATGAAAGTGGGAGACGGGATCGAGATTCGAACTCGGACCCGAAATTCCTCAAGATTTTCATTGTTTCAGTGGTTTAGTTGTGATAAATTTATAATGATTTATAATGATCAGGCAGCAAACACTCTTTCGCATTACGTCTTTACATATTAGTGTGGATTCCATTAAAAAAAATTCACTACGATATTGCATAACACATTAAGAAATGTGTTTAAAAGTTCAATTTGATGAAATACTATTAACATCATTAATAACCAAGGATCTCAAAAAAAGGAAGGTGGCCTCATTTATTGAACGTAAGAATTCGAGACCAATTGCCTCTCATTTTCCTACCACGGTTCTGCTTCTGTACTTTCCAATCGAGGGCAAAATGTAGCACTCGGATAACGAAACCTTTCTGAAGGATTTCAACGAATCCACAGAACTCGATATATGTCCCAAAGGAGAGGATTTCTTTTATTATTTACGAGGAAAGGGATTTCTACATCAACACGATAGCGCCGGAGCAAATAAAAGGACGCTAATGTTATACTCAGAAAGAAAAAAGAAAAAGATCTTGGTTTCATTACGTCGCAAGATCGTGTTTCAGAAGAAAGTCTTTGTTACATAAAAATTCTCTTCTCGCCACTACAAGTGAATATTATCAAGAAAGATTCGATCATTTCTTTCAAAAACATTTGTATTTTTGTATATTTTAATATATTTTTATATTGTGCCGAGTAAGATCTGCCCATTTGCAATTAAATAAAAATTATTATTGTTATTATCTAATATAATACATGATAATTTTTGGTCAGGTGTAAATGGCGCCGAGCCGGGAATCGAACCCGGGACACCTGCAATTATGGCAGGGATGTTAACCACTACACCACCCGTTCACCTTCCACACCTGTGCACCACTTCCACCCAGACCTAAACCCCGGAAGACCTGAGACACATCCCCACACAGGAGATAAGTGAACCAGGCGGCACACTATGCTGTGTGCACTTCATTACGGGTTTCACACGTACCTACGTGTTAAGGTTCGTTATGTACATATTTCTTCCGTGTACCCTTTCCACACGTGGAGAAGACATGTGATAACTTTCTCTGTAGTCTGAACTTGGCTACAAAGTTTTTTTATTTATAAATAATTAAAGAAATAAAACATTTTTTGTCGAAAAAGGAGTTAAAACTGCTTATGAAAAAGGAGGACAATTGTTTGATTGTACGTAAGTGATCAAAGAACATCAATTTAGATGAAAGGTTCCGATATAAACTTAACATTTGTGTTCCCCCAAGGAAAATCATGACAGTCCCTCCCACCCCACCCCAAAGGAAAAAAAAGCAGGAAAAGGTTATATTCAACAAATTTTTAATGGAAAACGATAATAAAAGAATAGTTATTCAAGAAATTTCATAAGAAATTTGAAAGATAAAAAAACATAAAATTATTCGCAATCTTTTCTAAATAATTTAAACTTAAATTCACTAAAAGTAAGAGAATAATTATAGTGGTCATGACACCGCCGTCCCCAAATAGGTCGGCTCCTGAATGTATAAAAATATTATGTTTATGTATAAGTATCTGTCTCTGTCTCCAGGGCAAGCGGAGAAAAATTTGGGCCTTTCAATCAAATCAATGAAATTTCAATGGACGTATCGAGACGTTCATGACCATACTAGAGATTGTCGTACGTACATTCCCATATTGCTATTGAACTCGTGCCAAGTCACGAGAATGTCTTTGTGGCGCTATGGTGAGAATTTGAACTAATTTAAATCTCAAATTAACCGCAAGACATCACTAGTGTCATTCCAGTACGCAAAGCCTTGAATCTATGACCTTGTCCAGTATGGTGCACGAATCAAACACTCCCGGGACGTGGTTCGGTTTCCGACCACCTCCCCGAGAGAGCGCCACAAACATTCCCAAATCGTGGGCGCCCCTTGATATTTATTTGTGATATGAAAAGGTGTTGCATGAACGATTATCAACAGTATGATCAAGTAGGTCTGGAAACGAATGATATTGGTTTTACTGTCTGAGAGTCATACTGAACCGTCACCCACTCGTAACATTTCGAACGTGCACATGCAACACTAAGGATCGTACAGAATCGAGTACATCATTTCTCTTTTCGCTTTTTACAAACGGAGTAGATCATGGTTTCACTCGCAGAAATATTTTGTGATCTTGTGGAAATAACTTTCTTAATTATTCCTTCATTTCTGTTAAGTATGGATTTTAAACTTGATTAAAAATGTTAATTACTATTCCCCACAGAATCTTTCTCAAAACTTAGTGACTTTGCTTGGTCACCGTCCATCGTCAACTCATTTTTATGACATTTAACCCTCCCGTCTCAGCATTTGGTTGAATTAGACACTACGCTAAAATGGACATACTTCTCGGTTTCATTAATAACTATGATATGAATTCACTCACTAACAAAAACTTTTGCAAACATCTGTCGAAAAGGTTCTTCAACGACGGAAACTCTTTGTTTTGGGCTAAGTTAATGTTAGTTTCCAAAATGTTAAACGATCAGAAACTTTATTGTCTCAAATTAATGGTTGATAAAATTATGCACGAATACAGTATTATACGGATCAATTGGGAACTGTTCTAGTCCGGATGATAAAATATCCGAATAATTGTATTTTTTTCCAATGAAAGGCAATTGTTTAGGTAAATCTACTAAGATATAGTTAAGACTCAGTGTTGTGGAAATAACTCATAGCTAAGACTCATATTTTTTTAAAACAACAACAAAAACTAGCTCACAAAATACAGTCCAAAGAAACAATTTAGAGACATAATAGATCTATAGTTGTTGTTTTTCAACCATCTAACCTGATATTTGGTCATCCGTATGATTGGAATACATTGTATTTCAAAATGTTAATTTTTATATTTTTTACCAAACTGGACCTATAAACAAAGATGATGCAAAAAATTAATTCGCATAAATGTCAATCATGAAGCAACATGTAGAGTTAGATAGCTTTTGAAGCAAAATGTTTCTCGTGCATGTAACTTGGTTTCGAGGAGATTAATGTATCTGACGATAGACTGCCCGCTCTGACATGAAACGCGTTGTTGGGGTGGTGGTGGGGGGCAGCACGAGGGAGGGGAGGTAGAAATAGTGGAAAAGAGTTGAACACTCTCCACAACGAGGGTGCGAGATAGAATGTCAAAGGGGAGCGCCAATGTATAATGGGAGATAATATTTCTACTTCCTAACACCACAAAAATACTAGCCACCGGAAATTTCATTTAGGGACTAGAGGGTACGGGAGATATGTGGGACATTCATGCTAATATTTCCATGTCACTTTAGAACCAAATATTTTTGTCACAGGCACAGAAAAATGAGTCGTAGACACTAATGGATTGAAGTGGGAAATTGAAATCTTAAAGAGCAATATCACTGATAATCCGACACGTCACGGGCTAAATACTGATGAGTCATTGGAAACCAAGGCGGTAGTATTTATTAATAAGAATTTTACTTGAGACTAAACGATTATTCTAGATGTTCGTCCATTTGTATATAGATTTCTAACAATAAGTGTATTTACGTGAGAAGTTATTCATTGAATAATGTAATAAAGGCATTCCATGTTTTACCATACTAATTAGTCTAAAAAAACAATTTTTCTTTTACCGTTTGTTTGATAAAGCAAAAAACGGTTGGGAGGTTAAAATAATAAATTTTCCCTTAGATAATATATACAATAGTACGAAATAATTAATTTTATCCAGCTTAAGATAATTTATTTGTTTTTGTTTTTAATTTTTAATTTCACAAATAATTCGAACGCAAGGTGAGATGGCATTTTATTGGCTAGATCAATAATGCATTTAATTGCTAAATAAAATTCACACTATTCAATAATGCAATAGTTATTCGTTGTTTCAGCGTTTGAAAAAATGACTAAAAATGAAAAATTATAAAGACAATACTTATTTCACTTCACACCAGACCAGACACCAACTGTTACTACTCATTCATTTCCTTCTGTAGTCAGGGCTTGTGACTTGAGTGACAACGCACAAACGCGCTCTATCAGAGAAAATGTGAACTTCATTTTTTCAACTTTTCATGACGGGAGACACCCTATGCCCCGCGCCACAGTACCGAGGGGAGCGAAAATAAAATCTTTTAAGTGGCAACCTCAATTCTGAAGGTATACCTGTGTGCATCAGGTGATTGTCCGCTTCGTATTCTGTTGATACCTTTACCTGCATGATCGTTTCAATCATATGTCTTGTTGGTTTTTCGAAACAGGAAGCATTAGAATGATTTTGGAAGCCGTATTTTAGAAAGTTATGATCGTTCGGTTATGCATCTATTCGAGTAATCGCCAATCCATCGGAATGTACTTCGATGTAAACAGTGGTTTTGTGAACGAAACAGCAAAACCAGAGACTTATTGCTACTAAGAGCTGTCTTCTAACCATAATTCAAATTTCATATTGGTGTCAATATATATTATTAAATTCTTCGATGAGTTACTCATTTACAAGTACTCTTGAGGAGCCCTCGAATTATATCCCGACATATTAAATAAAAATTATCTTCTTATTCTTTATCATCACTCTTTGAATCTTACACGAGGTGTAGAAGGATGGGATGATTCCAGATGCCCTACCTGGCGCATCTTCCTGAGGAGGGTGATAAATCTATGATGAGAGGAACGGAAGTACCTGTCGCAAACCCGCTTCGTCCACCGCAGCAAATTCTAGTCGGATCATCCGGGGTTTGAACCTGCCTCGCCCGAGATAGATGGAGCGCGCACAATCGATTTCACGAAGGGTCATCATAACACAAACAAGTCCAATATTAAATTCTCAAATATTCGTAATAACTATAATGTTTCCGAGAGGAAATGTCTAGATCGTCGCCACTAGTACAGAGCACCTGTCCGTGTTGGACCACATTTGCGGTGGTGGAGGTCCCGTCGGAGCCCCGCAAACAACGCCAATGTTTGCCCTGAGGCTCAATCACTCGCGGCGCCAATAAAATCGCGCAGCGTGTTGCTTTCAGTGGTGACAGCGGATACAAGGGACTCCCGAACTTCAACCTGAATATTTAACGTGCGTATGTATACGTGAATACAAATTGCTAACTATATCTATAGAAATAATTATTCGCGAATTTATTCTTGAATAGTTACGATTTATCAACAATAATTTCAGAATGATTTATAGTTTGATAATAATACGTACTAGTGAAATGACTTTTTGGTGTTTTATTAAATACAATACTTGTTGGTATAACGTTAATACTATAACACCTCTCGAGCTATTTTTTATCGTTAGGAGTATGTTGAAATGTTAAATCCACCTCTGCCTTTGGGCCCTTGATCGGAATTGATGGGATGGTCCCTTCCTTGCTTCCGAAGAGTAAATTAGTTTATTATCCTCCACGTGGTCATACGCAGTTTGTAACTGCTCTTTTTACAATAAGTTTATTATATCACAGTTTTGTGTAAAAAATTATTTACCTCTCACGATGAATCTTCGACGATATTAAAAAATGATGATCGTTTACAAATGAATGTGATATAAATACGAACACAACTACTGTGTAATAACATTTGTGGTAAAATACATCTATTATAACCTAGCTTCGGTGACAATGAAATAATAAAATGGGCTCACTGTTTTTAATTAATCATTCAAAATAAGAACCAATATAATTCAGGTACATCATTATGACGACAAATATTTATTCAAAAATAAAATTTTCGCGGCGTAATTTAAGCGTACCTTAGTGGTAATTAAGTAATTAGTACACTTACGACAGAGAAATACAGGGTAAGGTACAGCGTCCACGTTGAATGCTGAGAATATCATTTCTAGAGCGAATGATGGACATTTTTAAACATTTCTTTTTCCTTTTCCTGCTTCAATTTGTATAGATTCGTATAGTAGTTTCGTAAGGTTATCAACACCCTTCTACGAATACCTGTATTATTTATTTGTTAATTTATTCTTTTGTAATCCATAGATTTTTTTGTTTTTTGCTAACTCTTCTTTGATTCAGAACGAAAGGTTGTAAAAATGTATACATTTCTTTCGAATTTAAAGTGCATAATGAATCTTTAACTCAACTATTTTTTTTCCCAAGAAACATTTCTCGGTTTCCACCGCAATCGTCTTAAACAATTTTCTTACAATTAGGAAATATTTCTATTACTTGTTGAGCGCACAACCATTCGACAATCTCACTTCCCGTAATATCTGCGGTGCTAATCTCCCCCTTTATAACACTTATCTGGAATTCAGAGCCAGAACCTACTGTGCAGCAAATCAACAACAATGTAACCGTAACTCCCATTGAAATTAATTTCATTAGCAAATATCCATTATGAAGCTATAGATCCAACGTAATTCAGAAAAAAAACTACAACCCTAACTGACGAACATCTCATGTAATATTTCTTACTTATTGAAAAAAAAAATTTTTTCTCTTTCATTCAGGAATAAGCGGATTTTAAATTTCGTAAGACTTGGAGAGAAGAGTGTTATTTATCGTTCGTCGCAGAATACAGTGAAACAAGAGGAAGATAAACGATCATTCAGTGATGACGCGTAGTGAGTCAGAGCACTAAATTCGGAAGTGTCAACGGTGGCAGAGACTGGTAACTCGTAGATTCACCGCACCAGACGCTAGACGCGGCTATTNAGCAAAAATCCATTAATAAGCTACAGATCCAACGTAATTCGGAAAACAAACTACAACCCTAACTGACGAACATCTCATGTGATATTTCTTACTTATTTAAAAAAAAAAAATAATTTTTCTCTTTCATTCAGGAATAAGCGGATTTTAAATTTCGTAAGACTTGGAGAGAAGAGTGTTATTTATCGTTCGTCGCAGNTCGTAAGACTTGGAGAGAAGAGTGTTATTTATCGTTCGTCGCAGAATACAGTGAAACAAGAGGAAGATAAACGATCATTCAGTGATGACGCGTAGTGAGTCAGAGCACTAAATTCGGAAGTGTCAACGGTGGCAGAGACTGGTAACTCGTAGATTCACCGCACCAGACGCTAGACGCGGCTATTCCTTATTTGGTCAATTTGTTATCACACTTCACTAATTTATAGAGTTCCTGTGCAGTCATGGAAATTTTAACAAGTATCTTAGGAAAATTAACGCTGTGCACAAAGATGTCTGTTATTGCAATAACGAGGATTCAGAAACCAGAGACCATGTGCTTTTAATTGCAAAATTTACGCATAAGAATGATGAAACATTACGGACTATTTAGAATTAAGCAAAAACTGGGATTTTATAAATAACAAAGAGAAATATGAGAAATTTCAAGAAATAGTAACAAGAATGGGCATGGTAAGAAATGTTATAAAACATATCGGGTATTTGTGATAAAATCCTATACAAACAATCCCTAATAGTACACCATATCTCTTAATAGTAGGAACGAACATCTTCAATCAAGTTTTGAAACAAGTAACGAACTCAAGAAGACGTTTGACAACAATAATTAAAATATGTTGAAATGAATGTTAGTGTGTATTTTTTCTGTGTTAGTGAAATTATAATGAACAATAGAGGATCAAGAAAAACACATTTAACAACTAAAGTTAATCCTACGTATTGACTGTGATAGGTGCTGGGTAAGAGTTACTGTACAAATAAATAAATATACTTCACTAACTTTGTTACGTCACAATCGCATGTTATAACTCGCAGCTAACTTTTTATCTTATCTAGGAACTTTTGCTGCAATTTTTGAATCCGCCTCTGCCTTAGGGCCCTTGATCGGAATTGATGGGATGGTCCCTTGCTTGCTTCCGGAGAGTAAATTAGTTTATTGTCCTCCACGTGGTCATACGTAGTTTGTACTGTTTTTTGACAATAAATTTACTATGATAATTGGCAGGAGTAACTAATGAGTCGCTTTAAGGTCTCCCCGGAGACGGAGTAATAACTGGAGTAGACTCAGAACGCAGAAGTGACCTAGACGACAGGAAGTGGCAGCGCGAGCTGTGATTGGCGACTTGCATCCCCTTCTCCCCTCCCCCTGAATAAAGCCGCTTCCGGCGCCACCTGCGCAGACAGACAGACAGACGGTCGGTCGGACACCCTGCAGCCCAGCAGGGAGCACCAGCGCGGACCAGCGGTTTTTAATTAAACCGGGCGCTGGTTCAGTCGGTCGCGCAGACTCTGTTGCGGTCCTCGCTCCGTCTAATGCGAGGGGGGGTCGCTTGCATAAAGGCGCCAATTTACACATCCACGCTTCTGAGGGAGAAAGAGGGATTTTTCAATCGTTTCCACAGCGTTGCCATGTTTGTCTCTTTTTCGCAGACTCCTGACAGATATCAAGAAAGGTTAAACGCTTCGGCAAAGAAGAAAAGTGAAGAAAATAATTAAAGGCTTGCGACTTTATGAAGCACGTACTTGAGTCGTATTACGATGTATTTTATGGATATTTGTCGGTTTTATAGATTTTAAGGTTATGGGATGAAATATAAAAATCACTAAAATGTGTTTAATTTATTCAGAAGACAATACTTAATATTACAAAATATATGTAATATTCGTTCATCGAAAGGTCGAAAGGCTTATATTATTTATTTATTTATTTTTATTATGTAAATGACATTAATTGATGTAAAGAAGAGACGTCGCCTGAACTACAGAAAAAATAGTCAAATTAGATAAAAAGAATATTACTACTCACACAGGCAATCGAGTATTTATTGTACAAAATTTTTCGAATTGATAATGCGATCTACAAGTAAGAATACGAATTTATTTTAATTTTTTTTAATTTCTCGTAGATCAAAATTACTAGGTAAAAGAAATGTTCTTACAATTATAACTTAATTCTCGGAATTGAAGTTTGTTCTATTCTATAAACAAAGAATGAACTAAAAACATTCCAAAACCTTTTTATGATTTAATCTCTAAATCGATTTTCCGTTTCGATCGCTTTAACAAAATTTAGTTGAAACAATTAGTCCTACAATTTCTTTTAATTCTCGTAACCGCATTATGTTTCAAGGACTACAAGTACAGTCAAGATTTTTTACGAATATGTTGATGACCCTCACAAGCTATAACACACATCGATGCTAAGATAAAAAAGAAAAGGAATCTCCTAGACGTGATTCGCAAGTATGGAAAAAATATAGAAATGTTTTTTTTATTACATTTCTTGTAATTAATGTCGAACCTAATTTTGACTTATATTGGAAATAACTCAATCTTGTGCCTTCCGCCCTTGCAAGAACACACAACCCCCGGATCAAAGAAGCCGTTCTTTGACATTGTTCCTGGTGTATTCCAGAGGGCCGTGGAATCCGAAGCTGACAATACGTTTCCTCCACCGCAGAGATATGGTTTGCTTGTGCCTTTGTGGATATTTGTGAAGAGTTCACTTCACTTCGACAGGTGACAGAGCAGAAGGAAATTTTTTCGTGGTCCAGCCTCGGATGGACAATGAAGAAAAACAAGAAACAAATGTATTGCAGAAAGATAAATCAAAGAGCTTCACCAAATTGGATTTTGGTTTTCCTGCCACAGCAGTGCTGGCGTTCTGTTACAGCGAACGTTCCGAGCAGCAATCAATGGCAAAGGACGACAGTTGCTTGTCTGATGTACTTTCAAAAGAATCCTCTTTACATCAATATTTAAATGAAACTTAATGTACAAATATGCAATACAAATATTAATTTTCTTGTACTATCTTATAATTTATAACTCTCTTATAGTTCGGCATTCCATTTTATAGTAGTGTAAATACTGAAGAAATTCTTTTTTTCATGCATGTTGTTTTTGATACTTTTTATTTTAAATAGTTTATTTCTAACTGTATCCAACCTTGGCACGGTTGTGTACATAATTTCTGTTGCCTCAATCTGGCCTGGTGGATTTCCCATAGAAAGGAATGTCATTCATTATTCTTGTTTTTATTAATCTCCAATTTTTACAGCACAGTATATCAACGATTCGTTTTGGAATAATAATAATAATAATAATAATAATAATAAATGGATAAGAGTACGTATATTATTTAAAATTAAAAAAGTATAAAATCCGCCCCTGCAGCCCTTCGACTCTTGATCGGAATTGATGGGATGGTCGCTTGCTTGTTTCTGGAGAGTAACATANCCATGTGGTCATAAGCAGATTGTAACTGTTTCTTTTTTAATTTGTTTATTTGTATAGTGCGTTAAATAAATCTAAAAGTTATTACATAAAATATCATAACACATGAAAACTTTCACGAAAAACAATGTACATGAAAATATTAAAATTAAGCTTTTAAATATTCTTTGCCAACTATTTGATGGTAAAATATTAATTTTCGCGATATAAAACTTTTCTTTCTATTAATAAATATGAAGCTTCCCATCTTTATGTATCACTAGAAAGAAATGTCACAAAACATTTATTCTCAAAACGAAGATATTTTTAAAATACAGGAATCGTGCATTTTGAGTTTTCCCATCTCGAAGTGTGGTTCTATTTTAATTAAGTCTCAGATCTTAGAACTGCTTCAACTAAAGGTGGCGGGAAATTATTTCGTCGTTGAATTTTATGACACACTGTCCAACAAACTGATGAAGAGAAATAGAGTGGATAAATATTAGAAATACGACGGAGAAAAGCAACGTAATCCCTCTGGAAAATAATGAGACTTACAAAGGAAGAACTATTGTATGGTTCGAACAATTCTCAATGATTACAGTGGATGTTTGTGTCTCATGTAGACGAACTGTTTGTTCTTTGAAGGTAAATTAGATTAGTCGTACATTGTTGCATCAAAAATTCTTCGAAAACAGCTCTTTTTTCATTTAAGGAACAGAATGAGTTTTTGGTGATTCGCGAATCATTTTTTCAATGAGTGACGATAAAAATTAGATCTGACGATGTTTTGCAGATCGAAAGTTTTGAACTGAAGGATAAATGGAAGATGTGGTGTTGCCTACTAGTAAAATATTTATTCCGATAGTACTTTCGCCGGTTTAGCTGGTATCTTCAGTCTGACAATGCCAAGTATCAAAGGGCATATTTTACTATTTTACTTGTAGACAACACCACTTCTTTTATTTATTCTTAAAAATGAATACTTGTATCGCCTCATCGATATCCAACTATAACTGGACGACGCTTCTAAGAATGGAAACCGGTGCAAGTTTACTCTCGAGTTTCAGAGTAAACAGAAAATAACTTTCTTAGCACTATTAACTTTAATTAATCCAAGAAAAACTTCTCCTGATGGATATAAAAAGAGTATTGAACGAGATTTTACTTAATGGAAAGAACAGTATGTTATAATAATATTTAGTACTCCTTTAATTATTAATAATTGAAGTACTCGGCATCAACCTCATTAATTTAGGAATTTTTCCATAGATAATCTTTATTCTTCTATTTCAGTTTCCATGGGGTTCGTTACTGTTACACTACTAATTACATCCATTATATAATCAAAATTAATTAATGATTTTTATACTTATAACCTTATGATAGACGAATACCATTCATTTAGTGCTTTGAAAAATACGTTTCAACTTAAGGTTTAAGTAGTCGTCGGAAGTGACAAATTAAAACAAGGAACTTAATAACAGGATAATTGAACTAAAATATAAACTGAAAATATGTTTACTACAAAACACAAACACGTTATAATATTAGAAACATAGGCTTCTGGAGTCGGAGTCAGTTTGCACTTGTCTGCCCGGGACAAACCGCGTCTTCATAGATAAAACTACCAACGTTTCGGTCATCACGATGAGGCCTTCTTCAGGGCAATGTCAGAGTCCTACAGACCTCAGTCGCTAAGCAGAGTACGACAGCGAGCACGTACGACAATATCTTAGGCACGACGCTGACATTGCCCTGAAGAAGACCACATCGTGATGGCCGAAACGTTGGTAGTTTTATCTACGAAGACGTGGTTTGTCCCGGGCAGACAAGTTCATATGTTATATTATTGTATTATAAATATTCTATAGTCCTTCTGTATTAGTTTGTAAATCAAATACCCGAGTGTACTTTTTCTAATATAATTTCTGATAGGCTACGTTTGCAATAATTAATTTCTTTGTCCAAAATTAATGGTATACGTCCATCATAAGGTCGTAAGTCTTATATTGTGATTTTTTTTTTCAATCATGTGCAGCAGAAAATGTCCGTCAAGATGATAAAACGTTTGGAATTATGTCGCGTTCTGACATTTTGATGTTAACTTACTTTTAACGTTACCTGATTTTTTTTCTCCTTAAATAATCGATTTACAATATTTACTTTTAAATCGTATAATATCACATGGGGTGATGTAAAATGAATGTCTGAAAACTGAATTCAAATAAAATAAGCCGAGAAAACACGGACTACCATTTGGATCATGACTTTGTGTAACGTGTAGTAATTTCTCCCATAAGAATATAGTTTAAGAAATTAACAGTTAATTTGGAATGAAATAACTTTTATTTATAGATTACTTTCCCTCTCATTATCCATTATATTATTATAATGTTAGATGATATTGTTATAAAATTATGGGCTCCTCGAAGTGTAATTATTCTGTGCATTCTCGCAGAGAAATTAACTACTAACACTGTCCGTCAAAATGTAATTAATCACGACAACAGAAAATAAAATTGTAAGCCAACAAATTTGACAACAGCCACCACGAGTGCCATTTTGAGGAAAACTTCGCAGCTTATTAGCATATCTTTTGCAAACACGGAGATTCCACACGTCCACAAATTCATGAGTACCTCACTTCGTCAGACAACAAACTCTTATCGCTGCGTCGCTGCGTGGCACCAAGAATTTAATCTGCGCTCGTTAAGGGATGAAGAGGGAGAGGGTGGAAAGGCAAGACGAGGATATGGGAGAGAAGAAACAAGGGAAAGCATGACTCTATTGGCCGTCACTAATCTCAAACGAAAACACAGTTTTCATTGGTGCACTGTCAATACAAAAATATATGACAAAAGTTTATATGTAAATATACTTAATAATTGATGTAAAATACATTCTAAGCATCGCAAACAAATTACAACTTTTAAAGCAAAGCGTTAAAAGGCATTTCCCCTCTACCTTCAACAAAGTATTCTGTCCAATTACTCAATTATTTATTTATAAAATAATAAACTTTTTTTTTGCAATCGTTGTGGAAATTACGACACTGATAGAGCATGTAACAAAACAAGACGTGCAACTCTAGGATTATTTCTCAGACCTAACACAAAGAAAAGAAATATTCAGCAAAGGTTTGATTTTCTTTGGACTAAAAATATTTAACCATCTACTGAGAATAATAAAACATAACAATAATTATTTAAAACAACTTCTAGATAAACTTAAAAAAGTGGCTTCCCAATGTATTAATTAGAGAAAAGTAGAATAAAGAACCTTTGAAATAACTTGGACAATTATGACTTTTCAAGTCGTTCAGTGTCTCCTTTTCTTTATTTTCTTTCTTTATCATGTTCTTTTTATCCCTAGTTTAGAATATAAATAATCAAATCTTATTAATACGAGACTGTAAACACGCTGCAATGAGCTCTTAACCCGAATCAAGGGAAAGTAGTAAGATGACGACTGACTTACTCTGGATTCTCGAAAATCATGTTCTGCAAGTTGGCCTTCATTTACTGAATCCAAGGCCAGCATTATTACATTATTCCTTCGTAAATTATATTGTAAAAAGAGGAATAAAGTTTATTCTTATTAAGCCGAGAGAAACGTCGTCTGAACGGCAGTTTATCAATTAAACACAATTTTAAATCATTTTATAGTCTAACATAAATTATCAAAGAAATGATGTATAGTTAAAATGTGGGATTATTCTCCCGGCCCAATTTAGGTATCTTTGCAATGATATTTTGAAAGAAGAAAAAAAAGTTAAGAAAGACGGGAGAGACGGGGATTTTTAAGAAGAGTTACATTTTGAGAAGATATAGCTATAAAGGAACGTACACCCCATCACACGCGTGGATCAATGTAGTTCTATTCTAAACGATGATTTAAATTTCCATGACGTTTTCTCAGACAACTTCTTAGATCAATAGCACCAAGTTTCAGCAATAATTTTGGTCTTCCTCAGGTGATAGCGTGAATAAGGTAGTATTTTTTAGCATCATTATATGCATGAAATTGTAAATATTTGTAACATGCAACAACAGACACAAACAGAGACCCTTTTTTCAGACATACAGGATAAAACGTGTCTTCTCAAATATAATACGGAAAATATAAAACGTTTCTCTCGTTTCGTCTTGAACGTTACAAGAGAAGAGGTTTGTGATCAGGAAAAATATTAACTGCATAAAATGTTAACGAAGATATTTTATTTAAAAATAAAATGTAATCAAAACTTTGTATGCGGTGGAAGTTTTTTTTTTGTTGCTTTTCCTCGCATGTAGCAGATCCTTTCTTTAAGAAATTATATAACTTTTGAGACCTCACATATCTTGACATGAAGACGATAGGAAAGGACATACAACAGTTGGTCAATATATCAAATTTAAAAAATGCTAAATCAAGAACATATTTTTTTAACAAGGGAAAAGAATGAAAGAAAAGCAAATCAAACTAAAAGAAGGAATAACATAATAAAATTTGTTTTTACGTGAACTCAAACTGCACGCAATCATCTATCGAGGTTGAGGTTAGGAACAGAGAAGCAGGGAGGAGAATGAGTTGTAGCAATGAGGCAAGAGGGATGATGCTACGCCCCCGCGCCGTGAATATCGGCTCCCTCTTCCCTCTTCCCTCTTCCCTCTTCCCCACTCACAAGTGGCAATTTGCAGAGTTTCAATTGACGTCGCTGCGGCGCGGTGCAGAGGCCCAAAGGCAGCACACGCGCGGATGGCTGTGAAAAGGCGACGCTATACACACCAGCGTTGCCAACTCAAATTTAGAAAAGTTCGTAGGCAAGAGTTGAAAAATGTGTAGAATCCGTAAAAATCGTGAATAAAAGTTTGTAGATCTAGATAAGTTTGTCATGTTTTCCCACAAAAAGGAATACTTCTGATCCTGCATTTTCTTCCTTAAAAAGGGTCTGAGGCAGAGGCGGATTTCACATTTCAACAGACTCCTAACGATAAAAAGTCTTCGGTACGTATTATAATATTAACAGAATACCAACAAATATTGTTTGTAATTAAACACAAAAAAGTCATTTTACAAGTACGTATTATTGTCAAACTATAAATCATTCGGAAAGTATTGTTGAAAAAATCTATTAAATAACACTAAATTCGCTTATAGTTATTTCAAGAGATGTCGCCCCTGGGGAAGAACAGAGAGCGTCTTTATAAAAAATCCGTCTCCACCCGACCCTTTTTATTTATTTATCAATAAAAAGGTAAAAAGAAAAAAGGATGCCGACAGAAAACGAAGGAGTGTGGAAAATTAATGTCACTCTCGCAGCAACCATAGAGGCACGCCATAGAATCTACTCGTTCATCTTGTGACTCACTAGGCGAAACGCTCAACGCTCAACGCTCAACGCCTCCCACGGAAGTACTACCAACATGATTACACTTGTATCCTGGTGGATATGTCTGACATCTTTCGAGGTTTAGGTCTGGATGGAAATGGCGCACAGTTGTGGAAGGCGAACGGATGGTGTAGTGGGTAACACCCCTGCGATCAAAGCAGGAGTCCTGGGTTCGATTCCCGGCTCGTCACCGTTTTCATCTGAGCGAAAGTTACCACATAAGAAATATACGCATGATTTGTATTGCGTAATATAAATAAAATAAATGAAAAATAGCAATCAACGGTGAAGTTACTCAAAAATCAGGATATTTATTCATCGAAAAGAGGTTTTGGCGGTACTAGATTCGTGCGCAAGGTCTGGAAAACGTAGATCTTTCCGAAAAGATGTGGAGTTGGCAACTCTGCTTGCCTCTGTTCAACGTTTTGGTCACGTCGCCACATCTCTTCTCTTAACCAACCACCACTCGCATACAGCATTTCTTCCTCAAACACAATTCAGCGACTATCATAAGTTACGTCACGTGATCAATGTGGATTTTTTACTCCTCCCCCACTTCCGGTTCCGCGAGTCACGCTTCGTCACGCTGTACCAAACCCCTCCTGAACATGACGTCACACAACGTCCTGTCCCCACACATTGTAAAGAGCGAGTAACGGTAATTAAAGGAATTACGATTAATGGAATATAAAAACTGGAGGTGTCTCACGGAGAAAATGGTGCGTAAGGTGAGATAATACGTTTGATTTCTTTGTAGGAAACTTTGGCTCCACTGAGACATTTGTGCTGTATTGTACGTTTATGATATACCAGATGTAACGTCTCTCCCCCGTCATCACGAATCGTCACGTTTTGCCATACCGCCCCTCCCTCCCAAGACGATGAAGTAATTTATGAACCATTCCTTATTATTATTATTATTATCATTATTATTATTATTATTATTATTATTATTATTATCATTGCACAATTCTATATCATGTCTAACAATTACGAGACATGTCACATCGAAACTTCTCATCAACTCTTAAGGCCTTGCCACACATGGGAGGGATCTGGAGAGCATTTCTCTTTGAAAATCGTTGTTTTACAACACAAATTTCATAGATATTATTTTTTATATAAAATACATCAACTCATCAAATACTCAATAAATAACAATATAAAATATTAAACAAATTTATTAATTGTTGAAAGTGACAAAGTATGTCTCTATCTGTTGAGAGTTCAGGTCCCATGAGCTATCGCCCATTTCGACCCTCCCATAGAACCGCCACTGCCCGGAAGAAGTTGCAGTGATTGTTCTTTGGGTTTCACGTCTTGAACATATATTCCTTTTCTTACTCACATGGACACCTTTCTTCGTCATGACTCCAATTAAATCTCTTTAAGTTGGTAATCAAATCCCATCATCAAAGTTCTTCAGCCACTGAGTGTCCTACTGAACACAAAGATGAAACGTGCATTCGTTTTTAGTTAAATGCATCAGAAAAAATTATAAATAAATAAATAAAAAATAAATTTATTCTCAAAAAAGCAGTACAAACTGCGTATGATCACGTGGAGGACAATAAACTAATTTACTAGTAATTATAAATAGTGAAATTGTCCAAAAATTCTCATACAAGGTTTCAAATAATGTTTCAGAAACAATATTAGTGAAAGATTTTGTCATTCTGTCATTATTGAACCAAAAGACCTTTTTGGCTGCATGGCCATCTTTAGTGCTACAAAAATATATTTTTAAAAAAATATAAATTGAAACATTCTGAAAACAATCTACCCCCTTCTTCTTCTTCTTCTTCTTCGAAAAGTTAATAATTTTCAATATAATATGAAATAATAACAGGAAATGAGGAAGCTGGCATACCTGGGTTCTTTGGCAAGCGGTGACTGAAAGCACCGTTGTCTCATGAAGGGTCGGATTATACAGAGGGATGTTTCAGNACACATTCGACACGATGTGATAGTATTATTATATAAGTATAAAAACATTATTACCAACATTTTTATTAGAGATATTCTCCCGTTTTTGCCTCTAGACCCTATTTCTTTTACATCGCAGCATAATCTAAGGTAAAATCGCTGTTTTTATTTCTGACCAAACAATCATAAAAAGAATGAAAGGGCGCAGGAAAGAGAAATTAAAGGTAGCGAAGGAAAAAAACAGGCATGTATGAAAAGCTAAAAACACATTATCAAAGAAACATTATTGCGCTCAGAAATAAAGCAAGTTTCAGAATATTACGAATCTAAAGAAACGTCGAGTTGGTTAGAACATATCAAGAAACAACAGAGAGCAGAGATAAAAATATACTAAAACAGAGATAAGCTTCTTGAGTGGGAAGAGAAATGCGTCGAATGAGCAAAAGGTGAGGGCGACGTCATCGAGGTGGGACGCAAAGCGAACTCGCCCCTCGGTCCTTCCGCCGCCCACCCAATCCGGATGACGGGATAAGCCTCGGGCACAGGAAAGCTTCGCTTGTTATGGAAATGAAACTCAAAAGTTTCACCCAAATCCCGAGTCACCCGGACGCGAACGCGACGCGACACACGGTGATAAAAAGTGGAGACGAAGGGGAAAGAAGGAGACAACGAGGCAAATGGCTTGATATGAGAGGGATTGTATTCGCGTCACGTCTCGATTTTGGGCGAAATAAATAAATAAAGAAATATTTATAGACAAAGAGCAGTTTCAAACTGCGTGTGACCACGTGGAGGATTATAAACCATTTTACTCTCCGGAAGGAAGGAAGCAAGCAAGGGACNCATTTGACATTGCATTACTTTAATAAAAAGCTTAACTTATCTTATTCGTTTTAGTAGTTCGCTTAAAAACAGCTCGTTTTTTAAATGGTTTTTTATCTATTATTTTATTCATATTTCAGCACACTCCTAAAATAAAAATAGTTTGGTACATGTTATAATATTAACTTCATACCAAAACATTTGTATTTAATAAAACACAAAATAGTAATTTCACAAGTATGTATTATTATTATTAATCTTTCTTTCATGATTCGTCATATCAGTATGACATATTTCCAGATGGTACCAGAATGATGCTTTACACAAGAAAATTTGAAATCTAGTGCACATGATGTTTCCTCAGAAACCTTTTTTATATTTTTACTCTCTTTGAATCTTTACGAACTGGCTGCAGGAGAGTCTATTTTCAAATTTTGGTGA
>NNCF01126460.1:567212-582416 GCA_002313205.1 Laupala kohalensis
CGAGTTATAATACTAATAGAATGTCAAATTGTTTGTAATTTTACGCAAAAAATTACATGTACAAGTTATTATCGAACTATAGATTATTCTGAGTATAGTGTTTAAAAAACATAAGAGTTGAAAAAAACAACAACACTAAATTCACGATTTATTGTCACAATAAACACGACCCTAGACAAAGCCTAGAGAACCTGTATTATAAAACCCCCTCTACCCGAAGGAAAAACGGAGAAAAACCCGGGCCAGGATGGGGCTACAGAATTTATGTACCCAACCGTGCCAAAGTTGAGTACACATAAAACTAAATTAATATGAGCCATAAGACAACACAATCATGCAAGAAAATAGTTGTTTTTTTTAAATTGATATAAGTAATAGTATACTACTTTAGTTTTAATAATTATGTGTTTTAGCTATCGATCTTACTGAATCACAATAATAGTTACACAACTTACACAACAAGATAAATAGTACGAACACCCACTTTGATGGAAGGAGCGCACGGACACACGTGATTTATTACTGCAAATTATTCGTTTTTAAATACATAAGAATACATTAAACACTATTCTTACAAACTAAAAGATGAATAGAGAGACATAAAAATAAGTTAAATACACCCGTAAACATATGAACGAAAGAATAAAATAATAGTTGTGATGTGCCTAGTGACTCAAATGCGGTTTGCAAACTTAATGTGTTGACACGCGTTTTCTAATAAAAGAGCTCCTACGAAAGTAAAATTGTCCATCCTTCTGAGACGCAGGGTTCGATCATAGTGAGCATTTCAACGTTCCAAATCCATTTACTCTCCACCCACACGAGATACTTGTTAATTTCGTCGGAGCTGCGGCAGCAAATAAAGCAGCTCATTAAAACGTAAAGTTCGATTCTTCATTCATTAAGCACTGATACCAGTTGTTACAATAGTTCATACAAAATTCATGTGATGTATTTCTTAAATATAATACGCTGAAGAGTGAGTGCGTGCGATCGTTTATCAGTCAACTGAAATTAATTATTTAACTAATTAATTAATGTATGTTAATATTAGTTCATCAGCTCATTACCCACGCACTGAAATAACAAACGGGAAAATCAGTGACAGGGATATTATTTATTTTTGTTATCTTACTTAATGTCTCTTGGCGAGGTTATGGTAATGAAGTCTGCTTTTCCACCTAACCATAACTTGGGATATTATTCAGAGCTATAATGAGTGGCGCTCTGCTTTGACAGATAGCACTGTCAGGGGTGAAGCCCAATGTTTTAAATGTTTTCTATAGATATAAATTCGGAGCAACATATTCTAAGAGAGTATACTGAAAACGTTTATTTCGCCTTCAAATTTAGAAAGTACTTTTGCATAGGGTTAGGTTAATAGGATTTTTGTTTTAATTCTCAGAATTCTATCGTAAAAATTTCAGACTACTCACAAAAAAAAAGAAGAAAAGACGTACAAATATGTCTCATCAATGTTCTTAGGAGAAATTTATCAGAATAGGGAAACCTTCTAAAAATAATATGCACTTAATGAGATGGTGATGCTCAAAACGGTTTCGCAAGCCCCTCCAGCGGGAATCCAATGACAGAGTGTCTAGAAGCCTCAGAAAGGAGGAAGTGTAAGTGGCACCACGCCTAAGAGCTTCCGCTCAGCATTTGTCGCAAGTGGTGGAGATTTCACGAAGCGGAAGGGCGAGCGTAAAGAAAAGTGAGGAAGGAGAGGGTAGAGAGAAAGGGTGAAGAAATGCTTCGCTCCGTCCATTCTCCTCCCTTTTGCCCTTTTCTTCTTTTCCTTCACTCTTATTCTCAAAGTCATGTAAATGTGCAATATGGCTGCCTGAAACGAATCACCAACTTTCTACGAATTTACCTAATATCCAAAAAATAAATATTAATAGTAGACATAAAAGCAGCTTTTTGCTGTAAAGAATTCAAAAACTAAGATACAAGGTAATATTCGTTACACACGCCCGACGCAGAAATAACAGAATAATCCCTCAAGGGCAACTGAATTGAATGGGTGGTCGATGTTGGCAATAGAGTGAAGTTAAAGAAATTCAAAAGTATCGCCAACATTAGGCGAGGTTGGACGATGGCGAAGTAAAAATATTGGCTACACTGTGTACCAACACCGAACCAGACAGACTTGAAAAAAATATATGATGCGTTGTCAACATGGCAGTCACTAGCAGCCTCTGAAAACGTTGAGGAGAATAAATTAATTTCGTGAAAGTTCTTTACAATAAGCTAATAAACACTTTGCATTCCCGTTTATGTTTATTTTAGTAATGAAAGATGCATTTGAGTACCTCTGACCTTCCACTCTCAACACCATACAAGAATATGAATCTTCTCCACGTATCAACAGTGCAGATATTTTCATCCACTTTCACCTTAATACTTTAATTTATATTATTTTACCTTTTCAATACATAACTATGTAGTTATATCAAGCATCGAGCCAGTCTCACCTGTACAGAATACATCGTCAACAAAGTACCATCGGTAAAAATCCGCAGCGCTTCATCTTCTTTTGTTTTGTGAGATTCCTTGTATCAATTAATTAATAGAAATTCTGTATCCCTGAAACGCTAATTGCAATTCAAAACTACAGCTTTTCGTCTTTACACATGATGAAACTCATCGTCCAACATTATATACGTTCAATCTCGAAACCCCCTAAGTGCTTCACGAATTATACTCAATTGATCCACGGAACCATTTAACCAAACTCCAAGTCATGTAACTCCGCCGAAAATTAGGCAATATGGCTGCCCAACACGAATTGCCAACTTCTACGAATTTACGAATTATCCAAATAAATATTTGTAGTAGTCACAAAAGCGACAATTAGCTGTAAAGAAATACAAGTTAATAATACAACAAATAGAGACACAAGGTAATATTCGTTCCACACACTCGACGAGGAAAGAACAAAATAGCGTCACAAGGGCAAGTGCATTGATTCGGTGTCTGAGGTTGGTAATGGATTTAAGGTTACAGAAATTCGAATATCCTACCAACATAACGCGAGGTAAAACTATTATTACTCTTATCGACAAAGTACAAGTTTTGGTTACACTATGCACCAACATAAAAAAGTAATAAATAATTTATTGGGAAGAGAGCAAAAGTCACAAACTACCTATCACCTCATCGACGACAATAAAATAATTTACTGTAACTAATATACAATAAACTAATAAACGCAGAGTTAAATTTATTGTATTTGAAGCAATGAGACACGACTTCGAGTGAACGGGAGAATACGAAGAAGGTGAGAAAACAAGGAGATTGGAGAAAGAGAAGGAGGAGAGGGCGAGTCACAGTTTTAATTACAGCCCTCGAAGTGGTCGCANGACGACAATAAAATAATTTACTGTAACTAATATACAATAAACTAATAAACGCAGTGTTAAATTTATTGTATTTGAAGCAATGAGACACGACTTCGAGTGAACGGGAGAATACAAGAAAGATGAAGAAGGTGAGAAAACAAGGAGATTGGAGAAAGAGAAGGAGGAGAGGGCGAGTCACAGTTTTAATTACAGCCCTCGAAGTGGTCGCAAAGTTTCGATATTGAAACAACGGAGGCCGCCAGACAGAAGGGGTGGCGGGAAGAAACTCGTCGAAGGGATTGGAAGGGGAGAATGGGGGAAGATGGAGGAGAGTCTGAAACGATGGAACTGCGAAGAGAAGAGACGTGGAATGTTTTCGTTCACGAAGGAAAGTACACGAAAATCAAGACGATACACGAGACAACGTCGTAACAACCTCTGACACACTACGCGGTATTTCTCCCGGTAATAATTAAATTTTTCCTAAAAGAGAATTAAATATCAACTTAAAACTGTTTGTAAAACACATTCATTTCATTACCGGGCAGTACATGTACATTAATTAAAGAGATTGCATTAATTAATTATTGAATCATAACCGTTACATCAACGAAAGAGTTACTAAAACACAGTTCAGGTGTTTGGGATCTCAAATAATGATTCAGTCTCCATTTTTAACAAAGATCTACCCGTAAAGTTTATTAAAATGAGGTTGTGTTTCCTAATGATATAAAATTTCACTACCTTTCATAGACAAAGTACTATATTTTACTTCACAAGGTTTACGACAGAATTTTAGCATTTACATGTGTTTACGCTAATGATAATTTTTATAATAACTTACGATATGATATAAACAAATGGTTCTACTTTAAATTTACTTAACCAGGTACTCGTCTATTGCTTTGATCGGAAGGAGTGTACTCGTCTGAAGCCAGCACTTAAATAATGGGAACATAAATTAATGGGAAAATAACAGTAAAATCAGTTTATTGTCCTCCACGTGGTCATACACGGTTTATAACTGCTTTTTTGACAATAAATTTATTTATTTATTTATTTATTTATGTACATGAAAACATCGTATCCTTGAAGTCAATTGTTTAGTATAATTGAGTTTAATCCAATTTGGAATGAGTGGCTATGATAGATACACGCATTAAATCAATGTCTATTTTTTATTATATAGATGCCATTCCCTTTCACGTATACGAATTTTTCTCTACGTTGTACGGTAACCTATTTGAATACTGACAGATGAAAATTCATCGATGTTGGAAGAATGTCATATTGTCAGTGAGCCCTCAATGCTCCCCTCACCCTGCGCCATAAAACGAACCAATATTCTTTACAAATTTTGTCTTTGAGTGATGGACTGAAATTGTAGAAAAGCAGAATTTGAGAGGTATTGAGAAGTAGCTGAATTCTCGCGACAAGTTGTGAACTTCGTGAGGAAATCATCTTTCTGGAATCCGCCACTTCCATCTCTTGTACTTTTCAATCGTCAAAACAATTGTTAAACGAACCACGCATTATAAACCGAAGAATTTGAACACAGAAAAAGACTCGCCAACAATAAATCACAATGCGCGCTCATTGAAATACAGGAGAATTAAGAAAGACAGCAAATGCAAGTCGAGAAAGTAGACAATGCTATGTTCATATATTTTAAAAATAATCGATGAGTAATATTCCGGTAGAAAACCCCTTCAGAGTTTTCACCCCCCATAGGTGTCGCTCGTTGGTTTCGAAAACAGTACTATTTAAATTCCGCCTCCAAAAACCACGAAGGACATTTCTTTTCGTGTCTTACGTTATCGCGAATGTTTATTATTATTATTATTTTGATTGAGGCTTTAGGGCTCGCCAACATCGACGTCATTAGAGCCCTTGTCGTGAATGTTCGTTATTCCTCTGATGATTGTGGTTTCTGAACCGTTCAGGGGGAAACAAATACGTTGCAGTGTCGTAATGCCTGACAAGATACTCCTCCCTTGTACTAATATTCTCATATGAGTTGGTAACTCTTATGTTGTTATTCACTCCTCGTTGAAGATAGTCGAGTCCCCTGAGTTTGATGGTTCCTCCCAAGTTTAAGCTCACTACATTCTTCTTATTATTATTAGCGTACCTCTCCGTCTCGGACGCTGGCGACCAACATGACTATGCTGACCATTGAGATTCCTTCGTCCACGTCAAGTAATGCTTCTTTGAATATTTGTTCGGAATAGAGGTTAAATAGTATCGGTGATATTATACAACCCTGCCCAACCCGTCGGTTTATTCTCACTTCCTCAGATTGGTCTTGATCTATTCTCATGACTGCAGATTGGTTCCAGTATAAATTGACAATTACTCTTAGATTTTTTCCATCAGTTCCTGTATTCTTTAGTACATCTATCATATGATCATGTTTCACGCGATCAAAAGCCTTCTGATAATCAATTAGGCATGCAAATACATTACAGTCGATGTCCCTACATCTTTGGAACAGTAGCTGTACACTAAATATATAAATTCTGTATAACCGGTTGTGTATCCCTTTAAGAAAGTTTTAGCAGATGGCTCATTCAACTGATGGTACGGTAATCCCCACATACTTTGGCATTCGGTTTCTTAGGTAAAGCAATGAACACCGATTTTAACCATTTTGGAGGTATTTTACCCGTAAAGTAAATGTGGTTGAATATTTCTCGAATCATTTTTACTTTTTCTTCATTGAGCAGTTTGAGGAATTCTGCTTGTATGCCATCTGGTTCAGCTGCTTTCCCTTCCTTCATTTTGTGTATGGCCGCTTCCACTTCACTTACTAAGATATCTGGTCGCGTTGTGTCTGATATCTCTGGTTCTTCTTGTCTCCTCATATTGTCTTGAAATTACTGTTCCAGATATTTCTTCCATTCTCTCCTTTCTTTCTTCCTTGTTGATGATAAGATTACTACTGTCATCTACTAGCTTCCCACTCTTTGATTTACGGTATTTTCTAGTGCTTCCCTGACCTTCCGGTGCACATTGAAATTGCATATCTATTCTGATAAAATTCTATTTCTGTACATTATTCAGCTTTTTCCTTCTCCTTGGCTTCTCTGATCTTCTCTCTGATTGTATTCTGTATCGCTCAGTGTTCCACCATATTACCTTATCTCTTTCTTCTTTCTTCCATTAAGTCCAGAATCTCACTTGTCCTCACTTACTTCTTTCTAAGGTCCGGTTTCAAGTATTCTTCTTTAACTTATTTTAGCACTTCTTGTAGTTGTGTGAGTTTTTCATTTGTGTCGTCAACGTGGTCTCTCAATTTATTGTTTAAACCTGTCTTGACTGTCTGCTGTATGGCAGCATCCTTCAACTTTCTCAGATCATATTTTCGTGCTGTTTTGGGGGAAACGTATTTCATTCTGATTTTGAAATTTGCGACAAGTGGGACATGGTCTGATTGTATATGTCTGCTCCCGGATATGTTACAGCTGTACAACCATTTCTGTATCTCTTGTTCACTAGCATGAAATCAATCTGATTCCTCACAATGTGTCCAGGTTTGTCCATGGGCGATTTCCATGTATATAACATACGTGGTGGTAATTTAAACCATATATTCATCACCACTAGTTGATTTGTTTCTGCAAATATTTCCAAGTCATCTCCTCGGTCATTTATATCTCCTAAACCAAAGGATCCGATGGCGTTTGATGTTCTGCCTGTTCCAATTTTCGCCCATGACTATATTGAGATCTTCTTTTTAGTTTGTTCAGAATCTGATTTATACTGTTGTAGAAATTTTCGACTTCTGCATCCGGTTTGTCTGCTGTAGGAGCAAGGACTTGAAAAATGTTCAAATCAACTGGCCTCGCTTTGATTTAAACGAACATAACACGTGCTGAGACTGAAATAACGTTGTCAACACACTTTGCAATTCCCTTGTTCATTATAATTCATGCATACCATTATCTGTGTCCGAGTAATAAACTCGGTGATCGTCTGTGTTGATGTTTCCAGATCCTGGCCATCGCATTTCGCTTATTCCTAGTATATATATTTTCATTCTTGTCATCTCCTTTATCGTATTGTGTATCTTTTGTTCCTTGAATCATCGTTTTCACGTTCCGTGTTCCCATTTTGACTCCATTTTATATTTCAATTTTTCTATTTCTATGCTTGTAACTGCGCCTCTCGGAGATCCGATTGAGGAGCTTACTCCGGATGCTAATTTAGCTGCAAGCACAGCCATAGTGATTTCTAGGACATATCCATTTTCGATCTTTAATGTGGTGAATGTCCAATGTGCTTCCTCATCTTTATGCCGTTGACCGCATTCTGCAGTTCATCCGCCTTCGGGGCCAATTTCTCAACTCCAGGTCAAAAGAGTGCGCTTCTCTCGTTGGCTCATCCACCCAAAGCTGTTGGTCAAAAGGAGTTGAATCACTTATCCCGGTTGTACACATATTATTCCCTAAACACTGGGTTCCCTCCTCCACAATCTACACCGTTCCAAAGTCCATCTTCTCCAATGTTGATTCCGTTGAGGTCTTCACTCGTAACCTACGGCGGAGACCCTTTCCAGATGGTACACACCGGGCCAGTGTGCTCTGGGACTCACATAGGCAGGAGCGTCACTCCCTGGGCAGGACTGCCTCCGAAGAAGTACCTGCTATCTCACTACATTAAATAATTTTAACTGCAAAAAAAATACGTTACGTTTAATGTAACAAATTTATATATTGTTTGATCACGCCTTTCGCAGTAATTTATCTTTACGACGTATAAATATAATCTTCTAATTACCTTGATTTATTTGAAAATCATATAACAATTCAGGACAGCAGCGCGTCATAGTGGAAAAAAGCGGAACTACATGGTATCGATCTACGAAGGTTCACCTCTTCTCTCAGAGGTAGCGCGTACGTCTCTTACACGCAATGAGGAATGCTTGCCTTAACTGTTTGTATTTTCATTTAATTTTTACGAGAGCGTGGCACAAAATATACTACCAATGTAGTGAATCTTTACTGAGTAATTTCGGTTTTACAAACCAAAAAAAATAATCGATTGCAAAAACTAATTTATATTATGCAAAAAGCAACCAACTAAAGAAAAATGTTTTTCACAATTTAATCCTTAAAACATTTTTCATAAATTATTTATTTCATAATACATTCACTTTAACCAGCAAAAATAATTATAAAAAAGCATATATTTTGAATTGAATAAAATGGATTCTTATTGAATTGAATTAAATTAAAATCATATTTAAAATTGAAGTACCTTGTAGTTACTGCCACCATGTTGTTTTAATTCAGGGATTTGGGTATCTGAACGGAATAATAAAAAGTACATTTCTTAATTTTTACAACTCAATATGTGTTGTTTATGATGAGAAGCGAATATCCTAAAAGTGACATTTCATTTAACAAAACTTTCAGTAAAGGGAACAAAGATGTGCAAACTCAACAAAGAAGAAAAGGAAGTTATTTTTTTAGTAAAACATTTTTCTTGTTTATCTCTCACAACTGGTAATAAAATATATCTTATTTCGTGCAATGTGGGTCATTCTCTCTCGAATCGGTTACTCTTGTTTTATTCATCGTATGATTCACGTGTCTTTGTTAACTGATAACTCAGATAACTGATTTTATTCTTCAGTAAACAAATAGAAACTAAATGGGTGTCGAGTTAGTAACTTATCGGATAATGATACAAATCCGTCGTGACGCAGATCGATGTTTAAGATTAATTTACGGCGAACATATTTTATTATCAAAAAAACGTATACGGGTTTTTTTAACTTATAGATCATTTTTACTGAAAAGATATTTGTATTTTTTTTAATGTAAGAAATTTAGAATTGAAATAGCTTGCAATTCTAAAAAAATACTTAGTAAAATAAGAATTTCAAAAAAATATACTGATCGTCTTTAATAAGACTTTGTTTAGTAATGAAAATTTAATCACCTTTTCCCAGTTACGAATGTTGCAAAACTTCATACATATTGTGCATAAACGATTTTTACATCATGATTTCTACATTTTAAACACAATAGTCACTTCAGCTGAAATTTGACTAAAAACATTCAAAGCATCGTATGTGTGTTTCAATGTTATATTGGACCATGTTTTACGTCGTGCGATGAGGTAGAAAATAATTGCCTGTAATTTATCAACTTTTGACGATCATTGAAGTAGATTTAGTCCAGAACTTAGTCCAAGTCAGCTAAGGTCAGCATTATATGCAGAATAATAGCATGACACACTGCTATGACTAAGGTTTTGTTTAAAATGGATCGAGATACGTACAGTATTTATTCAAATTCAATTATTCTAATTGTTTTAAAACAAAGCAAAATGAGTTATAACGAAGAAAAATATGATTCAATTTCTGTCACTTAATAGTATCGTATAAACAATATCCAGGAACTCGCATGACTCATTTAAAATGTACAAGAGCATGGCAGCTGAGCACAGCTGTTTCGTGATTTATGCATCGCAATATCCATTAGCAAAGTTCAGTGACCTGTAATTAAAAGTGATATAAAAAATACTACGGAAAATTTACTACAAATCAAAGAAAACTTCCATCACATTTCAAAGTTAGCCTTTTTTTGAAACAAAGTGTTTCCACTACAAGATAAGATTTGTTTTACAAAGTGAATCCACAATAAGTACATGTTACTTGGTTCATTTTTGTTCCGATTTCAGACATTTAACTCTACCTGCACTAGTACTACTTGCTCCGGTTTTCCTCCGGGTAGAGGCGGATTTATCATACAGGTTCTCTAGGCTTTGTCTAGGGGCGTGTTTATTGTAACGATAAATCGTGAATTTAGTGTTATTTCAATTCTTATGATTTTTAAACACTATACTCAGAATAATCTATAGTTCGATAATAACTTGTACATGTAATTTTTTGCTTAAAATTACAAACATATTGACATTCTATTAGTATTATAACTCGCAGCTAACTTTCCATCTTATCTAGGAACTTTTGCTGAAATTTTTGAATGCGCCTCTGCCTTAGGGCCCTTGATCGGAATTGATGTGATGGTCCCTTGCTTGCTTCCGGAGAGTAAATTAGTTTATTGTCCTCCACGTGGTCATACGCAGTTTGTACTGTTTTTTGACAATAAACGTATTATTATTATTACTAACTTATTCGTTGTACATTTCTCCTCTACATTGATATGTACCGCAAATACATACCAATTTCAGACATTCATTTAACAGTCATTCTATTCTTGTTCTTCCAGGGTTCGTTGCAGGATCCGCGACAGGTAGATCCTGCAGACCGCCTGCGGGCCATGGCAGTGCAAAGGCACGCCATTTTCCCTCAGACCTTACTGCAGGAAGGAACCTTTGGTCGCATCTATCGAGGCGTCTACCAGGATGAAGACAAGGGCCGGCAGGTTGATGTATTCATCAAGACAGCGACGGGTGAGTTAATTCTTTCCAATGAAATCAACATTGAACAGGAAAATAGTAGCGAAAAATTGACTGGAAATCATAAACTTTTCTGCATACAAGTTTTATTGGATTTGGGTGAGCTTATTGCACCAAGTTTAATCTGCACAAAAGAAGGTTCAATCGTTCTTCAGATTCTGAGCTTAATAAATTTTAAGTTATTAATCCAAACACATGTAAAACTCTAATGGATTTTTATTGATTTTACAGTTTGACCATGTATTGTTGTTATAAGATTGCGAAGAAAAAATTAAGTGAAGTGATTAAAATTTTAAAAAAGTTTTGTTGTATTTTTCCAAACTATTATCGCCGAAGTTGTCGAATTGTAATTGTATAGCCCTCCAATTTAAAAGTAGGTTCATTCGAAATTGTTATGTATACTGAAATAAATCAAAATTATTGCCAACCCCTTAATGAATATACTAATTATTAACCTTTCAATTATTTTATATAAACTTGAGAGCTTTGACATTATTTATTAAAGCATTATTGAATAATAATTTAAAATGAACTCATATCATATTAAATTCAATTTTATAAACTAAAACTAAATTATGTAACTAGTAATGAATTGGTTTATTGATTGTTTGTACGATTAGGTTTTGGCCTTTTGATAATCAATTATCTCTAATTAGCATCTAGCAATTATCTCTAGTTTCCATCTCTTATCAATGCTGCCAACCCCAAAAGGTACGGAGACCGAGAGGTCCCACACCGGGATATGATAGTGGCGCCTCATAGTCAATAAAATCCTAATCCCCCTCAACGGTTGCGCCTCGCGGTAGAAGGCTTCCTTCTCGGTGTCTATTGTGACTAATGCGCCTCGTAGTTACAGGAAGAATTATGTTCGTGTAGGCTTAAAACGTAACTATATAGTTCTATTAAAATGTTATATTATTTATTATTAATCTTAAATAACTTCCGGTCAGGTGAAAATGGCGACGAGCCGAGAATCGAACGCGGGTTTTTAGAAACAGAGAATATCATAAATACTTTTGTTATTATCAATTTTGAATGTATATCTACGATTAATATTGGAATAATAAATGCGAAAACAGTACGTATTTATTAAATAAATTGTTTTATAAATATTAAATCCCCTACTGCATTTGGGGCCTTGATCGAAATTAATGGAATGGTCTCTTGCTTATTTCCGCGGAGTAATTTAGTGTATTATCCTCCACGTGCTCTTACCCAGTTTGTAACTCCTTTTTTACAATAAAGTTCACAGTAAAGTTAGGTCTGGGTGGAAATGGTGTACAGTTGTGGAAGGCGAATGGGTGGTGTAGTGGTTAACACCCCTACGATCATGCAAGAGTTTCGGCTTCGATTCCCGACCTGACCGAAAGTTATCACATATATTCTCCACGTGTGGAAAGGGTACACGGAAGAAATATATGCATTAATCTTAAAATTAAAATACTAGATATTTTGCTGTATTGGTCTAAAATGTGTGTGTATATACATATAAACAACATGTTTATGTTGTGTGACAACCTTAAGTTGGGCACAGCTTATTGCACCTGTCAGTCACTCTCCAACCCTTCCAATAACAATGTTTCCATCAGTTGTAAATTGAATATATTTAATGATAAACGTGATTTCTGCAGATCAAGCTTCGCGCCTCCAAGTAGCGCTGCTATTGGCCGAAGGTTCCATGTTACACGGAGCGCAACATAAGAACGTGTTGGCTCCGTTGGCTGTGTGCGCGGACGGCGCGGCGCAACCATTGCTCGTCTACGCCTACGCCAACAAGGGCAACCTCAAAAGGTAAGTCACATCTTCACGCGAAACAGACAAAGGCCAACGTCAGAATGGCTACACGCCGTGGATTTTCTGTACGACAGGACCTCGGTCTATCCCGTGGGACAGATTTTGCTCTCTCTCTCTCAGCGTGTCATAGCTGGCAGGTAGTGACTCGAACATTGATTGTTTGACGGACCTGAGCTGGAAAAAGACCTGGAAAGTAAAACTAGGACGACGCTGCGTCAGGTGTGCACTGTGTTCGTGTTTGCGGCGAGCAGATCGGGGAAGGGGGTTCCCCAGTTCGATTCTCCTGTAGCTTCCCGGTCTATTTTTTGTGTACATCAATATGTACATACGTCTATTTATCTAAGAATTTTTTTTTCGCGTTTGTTGATATGTGTACGTATATAGTACAACAAGATGACAAAAGCAATGACGTCTCATTTGCAATTCGCCATCCGTTTACCTGATGAAATTTTAGACTCTCTTAGAACGAAAATCGATTTTTGATGGGAACCTCGGATAAACCGGCCAAACGGGTAACCGGCCTGGGCCTCGATCCAAACCAGATCGGTTAAGACGGGTTTTACTATATCGTGTAGAGAATTATATCGATTGCTGCTTTTATCTTTAGAAGAGAATTTCTAAGAAATGCAGCACTGCTGTTGGGACTCCAAAACGCGTCCCTCTTTTACTATAATCTCTGGGACACCTGATAATTACTTAACTAAATTACAAGGAAATCAGGATTGTAGAGCCCATAATAACTCTGACGTTACGAAAAAGTGGCGTAACGCTTTGTTCTCTAGTTGATGCTATTTGAGAATAAATCTCGCTCATCCACCACCACATCGGCCCTCGAATACCTTTCTTCGTTCCAAAAATCTAGACGGTCTTACTCGTATACATACAGTTGACACAGGAGTTCATCATACCATGGATTACCTTGTATACTGCGAATTTCTTATCTTCCAATCTGTAATCTTTTCATTTTTCTCTTTGACTAAATTAAAAGCAAGCGCGTCCAAGAACTCTTCGATATGTAATTAGAAACCAGAAACGGAGCTGTACATGAAGTCGGAATGAGGTCGAGAAATAGACTTCTATTCCTAATTCATACGAAGTCAAGAGGTAAGTTGGGATTTGTTGCATTCATTAGTTATCAAGGGAATACAACACTTCAGACCAGGGACGTAACCAGGTTTGTTTGTTGTTGTTTTTTTTTGGGGGGGGGGACGGTCTTAACCAATAGAGCTCCCTTAGTGAAAAGGGAAGTTTATTTCACGTTTCTAACAAGGAATAAATTATTTAAAATGTCAATAATCGTACCCTTATCACATTTATAATGAGATAAATTTAAAATAGTAACTTCATCTTAAATGTACGCTCTGAATTATCTCACTGTAGTAGAAAACTCGGCAAACTGGAAAAAGGAACGAACGCTTCAATGCGTCGCACCAAACATACCCGAACACATTGTAAGTTTAGAAGCCGAGAAAACGTACGAACATAGAATGGTGATAGCATTTTGAGATTTAGGAGCAGACGTATAACCCATTGTCTCGCTCTCGTCTTCAAAAAAATTGTACTAAAATAACGTTAATACCTATAATAGAACTTTCGAAATATTTCATCGTCAAGTAAATCCCAAGCACTTTAACCGTAAGTGCCAGAAAAGAACGAAATAGAAGCTGCACATCCTTCATTACATTTCAATCGAAATTGAAATCTCAACTTCTGCCAAAACAAACGTAAACGATTCCTGTGAAGAGATCACACAGTGGGTACTATCACTTTTTGTAGTTACGAGTTCGAATGGAATTTTGGTATTTAAATAGTTCTCAAATAACTTCTTGTACCATACAATATTATTTAATTTTAAATTTCATATTTTTATTCTCTTATCTCCAAATTATTCAAATATTTGTTGTTCAAATTTAAACATAATTCTAATATTGTATTTTACTGTGTAATATTGTATAGTATTTCAAATGTCATATTTTGTACAGTTAAAAAATCCATTATGTATTTAGATGTAAGTGAAATGGTGGAAGAGTAGGTCCTATGGTCTGAACCAAATTCACAAATAAAATACAAACTTAATTAAAAAACTAGAATTCAACTCAAAGAAGCGTTTTCATGTGTGAAATTGTGGAAGGACATGTCTTCACCATAGACTTCTACGTCGATGTGGACTCGGAGATCTCTGCTGTGGGTTGTCCGTCATGACATGAGAGAGAAGATACTATTTGGTATCGCCCACCCTCTCGCACATCCGCTTGGAGGGGGTTAGGCAAAGTGCGCAATGACGTGTGCGCAACAGTCAGCAGTTGGGAACCGAGTTTCACGACCCAAGTAGATGTACGAGAGACGGAGAAACCAAACTTCATTTTCCCCTTCGCACAGTCGGTTAATATCATATTTAAGAGTGTGGATTAGACCACAGTTTATATTAGGTACAGATGGATCACTCGTCGCAGCGCTCCACTAGCAAGGCGCAGAACTAACTAGCCCCCACCACCCGTTCAACTGGTTGCTTGCGTAGTGAGAGTTGACGTTGTGGTCTTGACTGCGACTAATTGAAGCTACTCGAGCTCTGCTTGGTGTTGATTTGTGGGTGTTTCAGTTCGAATCGCGCATTTAGAATTGTTGATTCTGAGTTTCCACT
>NNCF01126460.1:584403-598277 GCA_002313205.1 Laupala kohalensis
AATAATAATAATAATTTAGAAACAAATTAATTAATATGGTAATATATTAATGAATCCATATAGATTTAGTTTCAATGTCTTCGGTTTGGAATTTCAAAATTTGCTCCCTTCTAACGGAAAATGAATCAGACTTATTTCTAGACACACTCTGACAACCAGACGCACAAGAACTGATTCGTCAATATCATTGCGATGGTTCTGTGAATAGGTCTAGATGCAAATAACCAATTGATAGCAAGTTCTGAAACTTGTGCCTCTCTTTATCATTTGAGTATTCCATCGTTTGTTATCACATTTATTTACGTCATCAAAGAGTGATTTTCTTCTTCTTTACATTAGTTACCTATCACCTTCTTCTTATGACTGTAAAGCTGTCTCTTATACACATCTAGANGAAATGTTGAATCCGCAAAATCGCTACCCTTCGTGATATTTCATCACACATCAACTCTTCAGTCGATCACAGATGATCAAAAGAATTTATTTTTTAATCGTAATATTATGAAAATCAGTGGATCTTAATATTGAGATATATTAATAGATCAATGTTATTAATCTTCATATGTGAGTTTTTATCGATTAATTTATTGTCAAAAAAGCAAACGTTTTTGTATGAGTACAATGAGCAAAAATTATATCCATAGTTTCTCTCGCATAATTAATATATCTTTTTTTTTATCACCAATGATGTTTTTTGCAGTGGTCCTTCGGTGTGCTGCTATGGGAACTAACAACATTGGCACAGCAACCATTCTCAGAAGTGGATTCTTTCGAAATGGCTGCCTACCTCCGAGATGGATACCGCTTGGCTCAGCCAGTCAACTGTCCAGACGAATTGTAAGAAATGCTTACATCAATGACCCGAGATTATGAAAGGGCTCAAATATTGTCTCATTACCGGCTAGTACGTTTTCCAACGAAGTATTCACGTATCTTATGTGTTCCACAGATGCTTTATAAAACGTTTATGAATATGTTAAAACCTCCAGGAAAGTAATTAATGATCTATGTTTATACACTGTTAAAAATCCTTAAGGGTCGTTTTCCTATACACCCAGATTATCGCGCTGCGAGGAGCGTCGTGCGCTGCGTTGTGCGCTCGCCAGTCGTGCTGCGTTCCCCGTGCATCATTTGAAAAAGCCCCTTTTTATAGCGGAGTAGCAGAACTAACCGGCGCGGCCTTATCCGGAATTTGAAAACAATCATTACTAGACATTCTGGTATTAAAACACCTGTCAACAGCTCTGGATTGTTCTACCTCCTTTTGCAACAATGTTTCTTACATAGTATTCTAAATTCACATGTTAGCTTCCATATTTCTCTACTTTTGTAATACTAAATTTTCACTTCCGTTCAATTAACCCACTCGCGTCTTCCCGTCTTTCGTGAGGGAATCGCACAAAGGGTAGAGGACGGGCAGTGCCCATCCTGTACTTTGAGTTCGGATTTCGACGTATTGTTACTAGTTATCGTCCATGTCTTTATTTCTTCTGAATCTTTTAGAAGTTCATTGTTACATATCGATTGTTCCCCGTAATTTTATGTTATATTGATGTAGTTGTAGTTTTGCATTGAAGTACGTTTCCGTGGTGGAGAAAAGGTGTTTACGGAATGAAATATTTATAAAATGAAGTTATCGTGCAGAAGGGGAAAAGGAAACAGGTCCGTTTTGAAAGCAAATGTAGTCGAGAAATACAATCAACACATGTGTGGTGTGGAAGACCAAAGGTCGAGATCCTTTCCGGAGATGAGGAGATACGGGAAGGGATACAAAAACATATTATTTTATCTTTTTCATGTTGCACTCTTCAACAGCAGTGTGATTTACAAATCTCTTACGAAAAATAATATTCAAATCTCAGAATTTAGAATGAATTTGGTTGAACAAATTCTACAAACTATTCAGCTTCCAGGAAGGTCGCAGGTCATTGATTGCGCTACTGGAGCGATAGGAGTTAGGGGTCATTGTTAGTAGGTGGGTCGCTTAGCTGGATTTACCAACAACTTGACACACGTGGAGGGTTTAGTAAAAGTAGTTAGTAATAGTTAGAGTTATTGATACTAGGAGGAGCTGTATAGAGGAAAGAAGGTTTTGTTTTCAGTAGTCACAGCTATATGAACTGAGACATTAATGTGAAAAAGTTACAAATTTTCTGGCCCCATCGGGAATCGAATCCGGGATGACTTGGTGATGGGCCACCGCTGGTTATTTAAAATTATTTTAATTACGTAGAAATAATAGAAACGCGTGGTTAATACCTCTGAATTCGTTTCACTCTGATCTTAATTGCTTGAAAACAATGTTCTTCATAGCCTTTATATAATTTTTCTTCTATGATTCGGTCACGTAGATTATCCGCCTCACGTAACGCAATGGAACTCAGGTGGATACATTAGTAAGCTTCATAGTCAAGAAGAGTCACACCTGTTAAATTGCTAGTTTAATATATTTTGACAGGAGAAAACTATTTTATTTAACTAAATGTTTTGTGGCTTTCCAGGTACGCTTTGATGGCGTGTTGCTGGCTGGCTGTCCCCGAGGAGCGACCCACCTTTGTCCAGCTGCTGGCATGCCTTCAAGAGTTCTACACAGCCCTCGGGCGCTACATCTAGGCTCATTGCGCGAGTTCTTCAATAAGCTCACTGGAGAATTCACAGAACAAAATACTAGTATTTTCTGCATGAAGATTCGCCATTCCATAAGTCAATATTATTTAATGTACTCAAGGATACACGAAGAAGCCGAAGTGAGAGTTATACTAATAGCAACACTTATTGGATTCTGATATTAAGTGGGTTAGATTAGTTAAATTTATGAGACACGCAGTCGTAGGTACACTGTTGGCTCCCAGATTTACATATTTAAACATAGCTGTTTGAAGAGAGCGTTCGTATATGAATGGATTCTGGTATATGAGTGTTTATAAGACGTCAATAAACCAAATATTGTAGAACGTCAGGTGGTGCTGAAAATAGTTTAATGTTTAGTGTTTCACACAGTAGAGAGGAAAAAAGAACTAAGCTAAACAGTGAACGAGTAGTTGTCTATTTTATTTTTTTAATGTAGCGTTATGCGTAAAAAGTGAGCACGGATGTATCGTACTCTTAATGTATAGGAGATACACGGACGGTATTCAGAGAATCCGTTTTGCTAGTCTTAATACAGCCAAAGAGATATTTTGTACAGAATAGTTGGAGGCCAAGAAGGAATGCAAACAAGGCGAGCCCTGAAAAAATCTCTAATAGAAATTTATAGAAAAGGGACACATGATAACAAAACTTTAAGATATTTTCACTTTAAGACGTCTTCAAATGAAAAACGTTTTCTTATTTTAAGATTGAACCTCAAAAGTATTGAAAAGAAGACTTAAATACCTGTTAATTCAATCGAGGAGTAAATATGGTATTTAAAATTTGTATTCCCACGCGTTCAACATTCAGCAAGGCCTAACCTAACCTCACTCTTGTAACGTAGCAAACAATGCTCTCTCGATTTCCGGTGACGCGATATTTTCATTTCCCACGTCGCTCGCACTCAGCTAGCCATGTTTATAACACACTGTGTCTGCTCATCCACGGATTTAATGAGTGCATCTCCACGTCACAATGAACATTGAAACATCACCTTATAATGCGGCTTCACTCCTTCATTTTGATGTGAACGTCCACGGTCACAAAAAACAGTTTCTCGAGAAGGAGTGTCATAGAATTTTTTAAGATTTTTGAGAATTATGTCAAGGAAAACTTGAATGAGTACGCATAGATTTCTTCCGTGTACCAACTTTCGGTCAGTATGCGATAACCCGTTCGCCTTCCACAACTGTACACCATCTCCACCCATGGTGTACAGTTGTGGAAGGCAAACGGGTGGTGTAGTGGTTGACACCCCTGCGATCAAAGTAGGAGTCCCGGGTTCGATTCCCGGCTCGTCGCCATTTTCACCGGACCGAAATTTATTGAATGAATATGTTACAATAAAAGTATTCTACAGTAATTTTTTCAAAACTGAAAAAAAATATATTTACCCGGAGAGTTTATTTTTTCCTTCAAAATTTTGACGGGGTTCTCGTAGAACTTAATATCGTACTTCGTTTTCCTCCGGCAGTCCAGCCACCTCCGAATTTGTTCTAGAAGCTCCAAATTTACTTCAGCAGAAATGCAATAAGATTACGAAACATGAAATGAAGACGATGCTGACGTCTCTCCGCGAGTCGAGTCAAAAACTGAAATGATGAATCCATGGGCAGAGCAGACCAACATGTTACTTCCTCCCTCAGTGTCTCTAGTGCTACGTGATGACGTCACTCTTCGTAGCAACAGTGAAACCCAGGACACGGCGTTAGTTGTTTTGTAATGGATAAACAGGGTGAGTGGTTGATATGATTCTTGTTCTATTATACTATGAAAGCGAACTATATGATATATATGAAATTCCTTAAATATATTATTAGATCTATGTCTATTTCTCGGTGTTCTCCTCGGGAGAATGGTCACTGCTATTCTCTGTATTATCTGTTAAGCACTGTCCATCCTCGTAATCTTCGTCTGTTGCTCTCTTACGCGTTATCTGTGGTGACTCCCCTCTCCTCTTGCACTTGTCCACGCTCAAACGGTTCGGTGAACCAAGCTTCGCAGTCGAAAGCTCTTTTGTACCGTTGGCAATGTGTGGGAAAGTGCGTATTACGCGTTACAGCGCTAATGCTCTCGTCAGGTTATTCAGAAACGCATCTCGCAGCAAAACTATCGATAGTTGGCAATAATGATATTTTGACAGAACTATCGATAACTGTCGATATTTAAAATATTTGTCAAATTTCCGATCACAATGATGACGAACAGTAAAAAAAAGAGAAAACTTAGCATGATCATGTTCCATCAACTGCTATTACGGTTAAATTGAAAGCACAATATATTTTCTTTTAAAAAGTTGCTCGGTGGACATTTTTATTTACAGTTTGATAATATAGCCAACTCAGAACATGCTTATTTCCCTAATTTTGCACTTTGGAAAATCAACCAAGGCTTCAAAAACTGAAAATGGTTAGTTATGATTTTGTATAGCAAAGAAAGGATTTACGTAGATATGTTATTTTGCAAAAACTAAAAAGAAACTACCAAGAAATAAGTATTTAAATCACGTCCTCAACTCATCTACACAAAAATTTGTAGGAAAGATATTAGTGACAGTTCTTGAGGGAGGCGACAAGATTCAAGAGCGAGTATCGAAAATAATCGATAGTTAGATATTAACTGTCGATGGAGGTCGATAGTGAAAACTACCACCAGAAATCTATATTTGTCCGTCTCGATTTGAATGCACTGAGGATATGAACACCCTCAGAATGTATGCAAATTCCAGATTCAGAGGAAAGAAAAGATTTATCAAAACCTTTGATCCAAAGTTTCCATCTGACCCTGATTTCAGTATGCAATTCGTATAATGCTTGAGATATAAGTACAATTAAAACAACGCTAAGCGAAGGAGATGTCTAGAACTAGGAGACAGTCGGCAAAGAATAATTGATAGGCGCCGTAACTTGCATTTTTCACGTATCTCTTTTCCTGGTTTTCTCCCTAAAGTCAAAATATGACTCAAATCCATTCATGCAACGTCTTGTGATGTTCCGTTCACATTCGAGAAAACCAAGTACTTATCATACGCCTCGAATAATTATACTTCCCAGGATAGAGTTTCTTTTAATTAATTTTTAAACACATAACTAATCAGTAAAGTTACAAAAGAGCTACATCGCACAATATCATTCGTGGTTGCAAATCAAAATTTTGAGGTCCTAGAGAGTAAATTTTAGCAACATTTTTTTTCTTCATTGACTTCTGCATTAGTATCGTAATATCGTTAGTATCATAATATCGATAACCGTTTCATCTGGTGTTGTTTAACATATGTTTAACTATTGTATTACAGGGTGTGGTCAACTCAGATTTAAATTTTCATTTTAGAGACATCTACGGGAGTCTAAAAGAATTTCATACTCAACTGAAAACCACGAGATTACTCAACTATTGGTTGAATAAATAAATGTATGCATGTACGAGTTTACATATCAGCAAAGATATGTTCTTAAGTAGAACATACACCATCGCATTCGCAGGAAATTGCACATTTAGGCTAATGACGCTTCTTCGGAAAAATCTTTTGTAGAATTATTTTACAACTTGATAGAAGTGAGCAAAATTGAATGCAAAAAAAGCTATAATACAGAACAAGCATTCATCGTCATGGATATATGGATCACAAAACTACACGAGAAACGACGATAATTTTAAATTAATTTAATTTATATTCAATATCGTGAGATAAAAGTCTCTCCAAATTCTTTTCAAAAGCTTTAAATGATTCTTATTAAAATAAATAATGAAATCTAGTATTCATTTAGTAAAGATAAGCAATACTATCCATGATAAGACGTGAAGCTGGTTCACCAAACACAGATGTGGACGACTCTTGAGACCCCAATGACTGTCGCATGAACTGCTTGTTTCTTGAAGTCGTGTGTGTCAAATTTTCGTCTCGCTGTCAAGCCCTCTACTCCCCTCATGAGGTGGTCAGTCTTTTGCCTGAGATTTTGTGAGCAGAACTCAATGATTTAAAATCAATCAGTTTCTTACCCTTAAAATATGTGATCACTTTATGGATAAGGAGGTCAGGATGGAAATGGTGTACAGTTCTGAAAAGCGAACGAGTGGTGTAGTGGTTAACATCCCTGCGATCAATGCAGGAGTCCCGGGTCCGATTCCAGGCTCGTCATTTTCATCTGACCGAAAGTTATCACATTTTTTTCCACGGGAAGAAATATATGCATTCGTAAAATATATTTATCTGAAACAATGAATATAAAGGAAATTCTTCCAATTACTATGACCCAATTGTAATTAAGGATACATAGAAGTTTATTTGACAATGATATATGAAATATTTTGAAAAAATCGATCAATTTAATATATTTTTCCGGAACGCTTTCCGACCTTCCTTCGAAATTAAATTCAAAATTACGTTATTATTTGTATTTTATATTAACGTATTTTCCCAGATAGTTCTATAACATTATCAGCACCGAAAATTCTAAATTATATCTTTTCAAAGCTTGAAGATATGAGCGAACCTGAAATATGATTCAGGGGGAATATTCTTCTTTAATATATATGAGAGGAAATTTTTTTCTAAACAGTTACTTTAGTCAATGATTCGTATTACAAAGAGTTTGCGTTGCATGTCTCATGTAAAACAGTTGCAACAAAGAAATGGTAAGAATGACAGTTGCCCGAATGAACATGCAATGCTGCGCTCTTTTGGGCCGTGATTGTTTAACTCCTCCTCCTCCTCATCGCAATGCCTCATAAAATCTCAAGCGCTGGCCACCGACGAGTGTCTCGAGATATCAGACGAAGCGAGAAGTCGCTCCATCCGTGTCTCGTACCTCCAGGAGGATTCCGCTTCGATTCTCGATCAGTTCGATTCCTCATCCTAGGGGCCGTGTGTCGTTCAGCCAAGCTGAGACACGATGGGATCTTGCAAGTGTATTGGCTCAGAGAAAATAAATTGCCGTAATTGAGTCTGTGTGATGTTTTTTATTCTCACCCAAGTCCGTCTATTTCAACATTTCCAGGAAGTTTGGAACCTTGCGCAAGAATTTGCTACTCAGAGCATATTTTAAGCAATAAACGAGGTGGCACCAATAATACAAGTTCGTGCCAGAGTCAAAAAGGAGAAAACGTTCGAAATCAGCAAATTGTGTTTTTGAGTCAATCTCTGATATAGATAGCAAAAAGTTATGACAAAATCCCAAAATTTAACAAGTTGTGTGTATCCATTTAAGATACATTTTAAGCAATTCCGTTAACTTTTATTTGTAGTGATTTTTCAAAATGTTGTTGCCCTTATATTCTAATAACTCAATTTTTTCTGTGAATTGGAACCTGATAATTCCAAAATATTTGTTTTTCGGGAAGGATCCCCGGGCTGGGAAGAATTCCGGACCCCTCTGTATCCCCAGTGTCACCCGGTGAAAATTTCTTAAAATAATATGCTCTGTTGCAATTTTCCAGAAAATACCAAATGTCGAATAACCCACATATCTGGATGAAACATGGAAATACACAGGAGAGGCAGAAACAAGAGAGACAATTTTGAACATTTGAAGATAGTACAAAAGTTACCACAGATTTATACATTTCTCTCTACCTAGATTGATTTCTAACAAATTATGGAAAACCATTTCACCATTTAGGTTTTTTTTAATTTCCTTGAATAATAGAAATATTACCATTTCATAAAGACATTACTCACTACTAAACATTGTACAGTAGTACTCATGTAAACCACTCAAGGTTTCATGTAATAATGCTCCTTTAATCAGACATTGGATATCATTTTTCAGTTCTAGTAACACTTTTCAGTCTTGTCGTAAAGTTGTGACGTGACTTCATACTCACAATTCAGGTATTACTCGTTCGAGATAATGTGTGTAGAATTTACTCATATAATTGTGGAACAGGAGGCAACTTCAACTGAAACTCACTTAAACATACGAAATTATAAAAGAAATGCGATTTTAAATTATTTTCTTCGGACAAATAATCTAACGCATGAGAAAAACTCATATTCCTGAGTACGCGAGTACTATCAAAGCCAACCACAATTATTTTCGAAGAAAATATTAACGAAATATGGGATTCCCCTAAATGTCCACATGATCCGCATTAAAGTATTCTGACTGAGGTCAAGTTGTCAACTATTCACGAAACTTGGAGAAATTCACCAGAGTAGTTCTTATTGATTAATAATTCGCAGTACTAATTTTCACTGACGGACCAGGACAATTAATTTATTATTTCAAAACTCGATAATAAATTAAGGCTGTCGTTTGACTCTTTATGTCACGAGGATCATATAATCTTCAGTTTTGTGAGACGGCTGCCGCACTCCTTTCCCCGGTTTTTATTGAATTATTCTTTTCAATGCCGCTTAAGGTATGAAAATCTTATCATTGCTATTTTTATTCACTCCTTAAGTTGTTTTTCACAAAATGAAACCGATAATTGTGTCAGGATATCAAAAATGCCCGCGAAAGTTTCTCTACATAAGACCAATAGTATTATTTTATTTTTTTTTTGTAAATAAGAAAAGTAGCGTGCTATTGAAGTAGGTATCTACATGGAGCTATAGGAGTTAGGAGTTGGGTGGTAGGCCATTGTTAGTAGGTGGGTTTACCAACAGCGTGACCTACGTGAAGATGCAAGTAGGAATAGTTAGTAATAGTAATTGTTATTGATACTAAGAGGAGATTTGCTTTTCAGAAGTCACAGCTATATGAACTGGGACATTAATGTGAAAAGCTACACATTTTCTGACCCCATCAGGAATCGAACCCGGGACGACTTGGTGATGAGCGACTACACTACCACCTGCGCCACCGGTGTGGAATAGTAATTTAAAGCCAACTAATTCAAACATTTTGCACCATAAGGGAATTCATCGTCAGTGGATAGAAACCCATGAACCCATGACTGGAACATCGATTTGAAACATTTTCCCGGAGATACATAATCGCAGTCATTCTGAGGGATATTATACCTTCACACTGGGATGTGAAAGTGGCGGATAGTCCTTTTGGGATATTAAGACATTTCTTTCCAGAAAAAACAAACACAGAATACAAATAGTAAGATAAGATCAAGCGAGAGATCCGGGATGCGTTTCTCGTTCCCTCAAAACAGATATGCTGTTTATGACTTCTAACCAGTGAAAGCAAACGCCACATAATGGAATATTTCTTCGCTCACCTCGTCAACCGGATACATCAGTTTATCCAGACAGACATCGAACTCATCCTCTTACAGGGACGCATATCAAATACAGTCAGCATTTATGAGAAGCGTTTCTCTAACTTACATAGAAAAAGCTACAGAAAAAAACTTTTAAGTTTATGCGAAGATTTTACACACTAAAATATCTTAAATCGGCAAAAGAATAAACACAGTAACATGAACTTATTGTGATTTCAACGTTAGAAAAACATACTTCACCGGCCATTAAAATGAAATAATTGAAATTATAATTGGTGTAATAATAATAATAATAATAAATTTATTGTCAAAAAACAGTACAAACTGCATATGACCACGTGGAGGACAATAAACTAATTTACTCTCCGGAAGCAAACAAGGGACCATCCCATCAATTCCGATCAAAGGCCCTAAGGCAGAGGCGGATTCAAAAATTTCACCAAAAGTTCCTAGATAANGACTAATAGAATGCCAATATGTTTCTAATTTAACGCAAAAACTATACATGTACAAAATATTATCGAACTATCGATTATTCTGAGTATAGTTTATACATTGCGTCTTATGGAGAAAACACTTATTTATAAAATGAGTCCAACTTTCAAATGACGAAAGTGATGAAAGCTTACTTTGATTTTTAGCAAAGTGTTTTGTTACATCATTTTTTTAATCGAGAGGTCACCTTAGGACATCTGAGAAAGATATTTGACTATTTCCTTTGAGGTGAGGTGCGTAAATCACGAATCCATTGTGCTCGACCGCTTCCATGTTTATTCATTTATTTCAAACGAATGATGCGAGTTTCTGAATATTATTTGTAAAGTCAAAGTTAATTGAATGATACAATAAAATCGTGGTTTTTATTCGTTATATTCACATTTTTGTGTTTTAAAACAATTAGAAGAAGAATACAGAAAACAATTATACTCCTCCGTGATTTGACTAGCTTGAAGTGCTGTTCCCACCTTAAAGAAGAAGTTTATTTTCCTTGCGTCTTTTCTCTCAAATTCTGGGAAATTCTGTTCGTTAAACTTATCACACAATACATTTTCTGGGGTTCAGGAACGAGGAGTGATATTACACTGTGGAGATCATGGGGACATGGGATTTTGACTATGGACAGATTGTTTCATGTGTGTAAAACCGCTCAAGAGAATTCAGACGCATATTCATATTAAAGACGCGAGGAAAACAAATTGGCGCACATGGTTACTCTTTTAATTTACAGAAATATACTAATAAGATTAATGTCAAAAAAAAAGTAGTCCTCTACTCAAACACTGCTTCTTACGATCAATGCCACTTCATTCTGGACTCCAATAAGGTTCAATGTTACGCCCTGTACTCCGTCCATTGTGTCATCCATCACATCAGACTTCAAAGAACCGCTCTTTGCTGATAAGAAATACTTACTCTTTTAAGATAACGCTGTATGGTATATTTGGGAAGGACACTTTAGAGGCATAATTGATCCATATCTTATAGAAGATGTAGTGAACAATGTGTTCATTGTTGTCGTTTCATTGGAGTGCTTTCACTAAGTCAGAAAATATTTTTGACACTAATTTAACAATCACTTTCTCATTTTTCTTTTGCTTAAGAGTTACTCTTGGATTTTACTTCCCATAAAATTTGGAAAAAAATTCTCCCATCAATCGCTCGACGATTATTTACAAAACCATTAGTCAAAAAACATTTGGAGTTTGATAAATACGATTCTTATGATTTTCAATAATAAGCTCTTACAAGTGCATATTAGTTAAGAACTTTAATTGTAAATGTAAGCTAACCTTAAATTACCCAGCAACCAGACACATCTCAGCTACGTCCCTTGAAAACTTTGTTTATGTACGTCATAAAGTACACCTCATATGACGTATGAACATGGCATCTGGAACATATGACGAGTGAAATGCAATTGAAAATCTTCATCACATGAGGCAAGTAAAATATAAATTTATTCCAAGTATCCCTGACAGCGGGTTTTAACGTCTTATGAAATGAAGACCATTGTTTTATGTGTGGCACAGTAAGTGAATATTCGAAAAATATTACAAAAATCTGGAAACATCAGAAATTAGTAGATAAATTGAGAGCTTGTCTCAGGACGTAGATTCTGTGAAACCCAGACCTATCTATCGTTGGGTCTAGCTGACAGTCTGTAACTATTAGTCAAGAAAATTTTAATTTTCCAATAATTCCGGAATCAACATCAGATCAGCCACAGTTAACGGTAAACAACCGCATTAGAATGAGTGGCGGCTCATATTTTGTGAATTGAAACGGTTGTGCTCCCCTAGCATCCATTGTGAAAGTGGCATCTGGATTCACAGCTACACGAACCCACCTTCGCCCCGCAGACCTGTGGCAACGCCATACTCACACTCTATCGGCAAGATCTTCTTATTGACGGTAAGACGGTACGGCATTATCTTCTGGGCAAATCCACTCAGAGCATACAAACTTTTATAATCCAAAAGAGAATATTTAATCTCACCTCCGAAATTAATGTATACCTTTATTTAGAGAATTAAATATTCTCCCTCTCCCTTGCATATACGTTAATGAAGTAGTCGCATTTGTTAAGACAGAACTATTAAAACCCCATCCCAGCTTCAGAAGAAATAGTCTAGTTCACGAACACAACACTCGTAATAAGGCTAATATTCATCGTAAGGCGTGTCAACAACTCTTTGCCAAAGAGGCCCTTATCATTAAGGGTTAATTTTGTATAATTCCCTTCCCAAAAATCAAAAACATATAAATAAATTAAATCTCTTTAAATCCGCGGTTAAAAGCTTTTTAATGTGCTATTGTTTCTATAATGTGAAAGAATTTACAGATGTTAACAAAAGAAGTTAATGAGAGTTTTTAATTTCCTAATAAATATTGTTTTCCATATCACTTTGAGTGATGTGAGTGAGGTTAATATCTCTTATACTTTACCACGACAATGTTATAGTACTCTAGATACAGATTAAATTCCTTTTCAACGAGTACCTCAACGTTGAATGTTGTAACTTTGCTATTGCCATTCGTATCAATTTCTTGGAAAGATGAGACTGCTAAAAATAGATGAGTCATTTGAAATATAAGCTGGTGCCAATAGTTTTTTTTATATATGTCTAAATTTTCGAAAATTCTAAAATATCGAAATGTGTATTAAATCGATTTTTAACGAATCGAAGAGGAACAGGATTCGGCGCCTTATCGATTAAAATTGTAGTTTCAGGTATTTAATACAATAATAATAATTTATTATCCTGCACGTGAGCAATGCTCGAAGGCATATGAAAAAGAAGACACACTAACATAATAAGAAGTTAAATGACAAAATCAGAGCCGAAATATTTATAAAACACGCACATGCTATAAAATGGTTAGAAAATTAGTAGAGAAAAAGAGAATAGAATTTAAGAGTTAATTATCAACATGAAGTCCACTAGTATGTCATTCACATACTTACACTACAACATTCGTCGAAATTCCACACGTTTTACAGAATTATAGTAATGTTGTACTGCCGCGATTGTTTGAATTGTAATCGTGTAATAGATGAATAGTTTGACCTCTCATACTGTCCAAGATGTGTTATCATAGTCCGAGGTGGGAACACAGATAATAGCTGCAATAAATTCTTCGATGACAGCTACGCAGCCATCGACTTGGACAATGGTAGTAGTATCGAAGACAAAACAAAGCAGTGAAGCAAGTGGCGAGGGAGGCGGCGGGAGTGAGCGGCCGGAGCGGGGTGCGGTGTGCTGGAGAAACGAGAGCGAAAGTGAGGCCTAAAATAGCGAGATGGGAGGGGAGGGGGGGAAGGGAAGGAGGTGGCGGTTCGAAGTGAAAGTCAACCACCGCTGACAGTAAAGCACGCAACGCAATAGCTACGCAACAGAGCCTGCCCCTTCTACGACAGTGCTGCCATCCCCACCACCAACACCCGCAACAGGTCGTAAAAGTTCCAACGAACGCCGCTAGATAGCAGGCACAGTCTCACCTCGTCAGAGTGCGTTTAGAGAGAGAGAGAGAGCGGCCGATCTACCCCCACCACTGAGATCCGCCAA
>NNCF01126460.1:609239-655825 GCA_002313205.1 Laupala kohalensis
GGATCAAACAAGGCATCCAACACAGAAAGAACAGAGAAAACTGCAAAAAACCTACAAACATACATGGATGCACTACAATAAAAAACTATCAAGACAGGCCAAACCCCGGCATTACAATACGGTTGTGTTACCAGAAGCACTCTATACATCAGAAACGACAACAATCCGAGCATCAGGTATCGCAGAGACATAAAAAATATAATGTAAAATCCTGAGGAAATTTTTTGAGCAATACAAAGAGATGGTATATGGATGAAGAGACCAACCAAAGAACAATATTAAACAGGCAGACTCAGAAAAATGGTCAGAAAACGTGGGCAAGCGCTTTATGGACACAAACATAGAATGAACAACAAGGCTCGAAAGAAGATATTTGATGTAGTAAACTGCTCAACCAAAGAAAAAAAACTCCAACAGGTTTCAAGAAATAGAAGACCCCAAACAAGCAGGAATTAATAGGAAAATGATAAAACCAAAAGATGAATTCAGAAGCAAAATTAAAAACACAAAATTCGAAGAAAAAGAAAAAAAGAAAACGGAAAGTTTGGACAGAACAAAGGAAACAGGAACATGGCCAAAGAATGAAGAGATTTTGGGAAGAAAAGAAGAAGAAGGAAAAGGAATAACCAGAAGATGTGTTCAAGTTAAACACAGTTCTAAAGGCAACAATGTGCAATAATAATATTTATAATAATAATAATAATATGTGTGTGTATTGTGTTTATGATCCCCATTAATTTAGTTTTATGTGTACTCAACTTTGGCACGGTTGTATACATAAATTCTGTAACCCCATTCTGGCCCGGGTTTCTCTCCGGTTTTCCTTCGGGTAGAGGCGGATTTCTTATACAGGTTCTCTAGACTTTTGTCTGGGGGTGCGTCTATTGAAATAATAAACCGTGAATTTAGTTTTATTTCAATTCTTATGATTTGTAAACACTATACTCAAAACAATCTATAGTTCGATAATAACTTGTACATGTAAATTTTTTTTTGTTAAATTACAAACATGTTGATATTCTATTAGTATTATAACTCGTAGCTAACTTTTCATCTTATCTAGGAAATAATACTGAATTTTTTTGAATCCGCCTCTGCCTTAGGGCCCTTGATCGGAATTGATGGGATGGTCCCTTGCTTGCTTCCGGAGAGTAAATTAGTTTATTGCCCTCCACGTGGTCATACGCAGTTTGTACTGGTTTTTTTACAATAAATTTATTATTATTAGATGGTTGAGCACTAATTCCTGTCGATGAAGGTTTGGAAACCTTAACCGTCGACAAATCGTTCGGACAGAAACATAAACACAGCGGATGTTGTTGCATTGCAGGGAAACAGAGAGAGAGAGATTGAAGGTCGACGAAAGTGTCTGTGAATGTCTTCCCAGAAGATGAGGGGCAAACACGTAGCCGTTAGCACAACATGTTACTTAAATCTCACATTTTCTTTTGGGCATCGACGTGTTATTTTGAAACTCACTCGGGGTATTATTGGACACCTTAATGTATCAGTAAGAAAAGCAGTATTGGGGTAGTTCCCACTAAAAACACTTTTCATTCAAATTCTATTATGAAATTATGTCAGTGGTTCCCCTGTGATGTCATCCAAGCATGACACAACCGTATCTCAGTTTGCGTTCAAATCAATACAGTCATGATGACCTAAACATAAATAAGATGCAATTAATAAAAATCTATCTATTGCGGCAGACAGTTTAACATAATATACTTAGTGGAAACACAAAGTTCTACTAGTCACAATATATAATACATAAGAATAATACAATGATAGTTTGACTTGAGCTTCCACTCGCAATGTTCTTAACTCACTTGATGTTGGTACCAATGGGTACCGAAACGTCGTGAATTTTTGAAGTTTTAAAGTGTTTCTATTTTATTCTTTGTATTTTATTCTCATGTATTTCCACTATAATGTATTGTCCGCTTTAAAAGGTCGTTATTTACTTTTTAATATATTACTAAGCAGACGATGACGGACTTAAATAAAATAAAAATAAATAAAAAACACGGAAATGTTTTGCATACAAAACAGCTGCGCGTGAATGTCGTAATTTTAATAGCCAAACACGGTACTAGTTTTCTTGCTACAAAATTGTGCCAATTACATCTGCTAATTTTTAAACTGTACAAAAATTAAATAGGTCTACATTGCAATAGTTAAATCATTATTTTCCTTAACATTAAATATTACATAAAAATTCAAAATGCAAAAACACATCCCAGGATACTTTTTAAAAAGTTAAATACCAGTAGGAACTACACTAGGTTAGGACCACAACACGATATCTGCCATTAATTTCATTTCTTTCGGTTAACAAAAAGAAAATTACCTGCAGAGAATCGTTTTATATACAGTAACTAGATTTCCTTAATATCTGTAATCAGTGACTGATGTCCCCCAGGAGACTTACATCTAGTAAGTACGTGTTTGGCTAACACCGGGCCACGACTTCAGTGTGGTATTACTTTCGCTTACTTGTGCAAGGCTCCTTCCTTTCTCTTTCCTGACCTTTCTCGATCACCTCTTGTTCTTTTCGATCCCGACGCTATTAAGGTTAGGGTATCTTTCATTTTCCTCGTTGTGATGTTTCGATATATTGTAATTCAGGAGGGATTTTAGTGGGTATGGTTGAGTCATTCTGCGAGTCCCACACGCGGGGAGAGTCATGTTAGCTTGTCCTTAGTGAGTAACTGCATTTTCCCTACCTGTACAGAATTTTAGGGCTCTAATGACCTCGATGTTGACGAGCCGTAAAGCCCCACAAAAAAATCAGTGAATGTAGATGACTTAAAAATGAAAAAAAAATTGAAAATTGAACAATAAAAATTGACTCCATCGGACTTGCGTACGTAATCATTGCTACCTTGTACATTTTTACGGTATTGGCATCATCAAGAGCTTAGTTAAGAGAACTTGCTGGACTGGCGATAATGCTGAAGAATACACAAAACCGTGATGCGCAGTTGAATGTATTTCAATTGAACTTGAAAACAGATACTCACTCAAAAGTCACAAGCATACGAAAGAAACGCACTCAAAAGTTAAGTTGAAATCCAGAAGAAACCATCGCTGTATTTTTCAACAATTCCCTCGCGAAGAGAGCAGCTTTGGATGTGGGATCCAAATTCAGAGGGAGGAAAGAATTTCTTTAAACATTTGGATGTAGCATCCCAAACGTATATTTAATGGGAAATAAAGCGTGCTACTGAGGCCTATTTACATGGGAGGGAGGAGGTAGGGGCTATTGTTAGAAGGTGGGTTGGTTAGGTTGGGTTTACCAACAACTTGGCCCATGTTGAGATGTTAGTAGAAGTAGTTGGTTATAGAAATGGTGACGTGGATAGAAAAGGAGGGGTCGCTCTTCAGCAGTCATAGCTATATGAACTGGAACGAAGTGTAAAGCTACAAATTTTTTTTGACCCCCTCCTGGAATTTAACCAGCAGTGACACAGTGGCAAGCGAGCATGCTAGTCCTGAGATACCATCCCAACCTATGAGATTGGTCTGTCTTATCACTAGGTTTGTAGAAAACCCTTCCTTCCTCTGAATATGGACCTCACGTCCGCTGCGAATGTGATCTAAGCGCGTTTTATTTCAAAATGTCATGGAGCGCCACAAAAAAGAAACTGCTTTTTTACCAATAAATTCGATTAGGCGCGGAAACGTGCTCAGCGACTCCACTACTGTCATTGGTGGAAAAGGTTAATGAGAGAACAGGTCACGACAGCGTACGAAGGAGAACTCGCTGCTTTGACGGCAGCCTCTTTTAATTATTCGTCCAATTACGGTCGTTTCGCTGATAAGATGGGAACGAGGGAGTTATTAGACGAGAAGGGAGGGGGAAGGTGTACGTGAGGGACGCACGACTGTGCTGCTGTCAGTTCCAGATCGGTAGAGATTTATATTATCAAGAAAAAAATTCTGTAACGGTTGGCTCGTTCGTGTAACTGGTTTTCTAAAGCTTCTAATTCTATGGTTCTGATGAAAATATAACATTTTATAGCTCCTTCTCAACATTTAGTTGATAAGTACCTAGCAAATAGACTCTCGTTTTCCATTAGGACGGTAATTAAAGTCGTTTTTTGAATATGGAACTACATTTATAGTTATCTCGGATTTACTGAACATTGAAGTGAATTCTTTAATGGGTCATTATAAAAATGAACTAAAAAATAAAAAGAGCTTTCAAGAATGTAGTTGGGGTGGAGAGGTTGCATTATCTGCGGCCAAATGAAAATGGCGATGGACCTGGGCTCGAACCCGAGATTCCTGCCCTGGCCACAGGTGTACTACGACTCCACCACCCACCTTGGCTCCCGAGAACAGAAAGAAGGGAATACAAACCAAGAACGTCAGCTCAATTATGTACTTTTTGCTAAATCAACGACAATCGTGATGTTTAATAAAGTCAATTAAAAATGTCGAATAATTTTTGTATTTAGTATAACAACAGCATGGAAAAAAGGTACTTAAAATCTTTTATAAGTCTAGTAAAAAAAATGCAGTATTGGTCATCCTCTCCCAATGCGATTACCGTAACCTTGCACCCATGTGTCAGTGTGAACCGGAATGTTTCGACTTGTAACTCCGATACAAGGTCAGGCCTAACGTCAGTATTAGAAATGAACTAATGACCTCGCTTCACCATGACGCAGTGCAAACACAAAATACACATCTTGTTCGGTTTCGAATGTAGTATTATTTTAAACGATATCTAGTGGAAATCAGGTCACCACTGAAGATTGAAGAATAGCGAAAGAAAAATTTCTGAAAATGCGCCTTTACGAACAGTGAGTTTTAAGAAACGAAAAGATATTTTAACAAAATCACCACGGACAATTTATTTTATATTTTCATTACTACTAACAATGTAATTGCAATATCATGTATCCAGAAAAACTAAATTCAAATTTTTATAAATGATATCGCTACACCTCATTTCTAAAAGGTACCTTTTTGTAAATATCTCTTTCTTTGTCCCATCATACTTAAGCAATCTCTAAATAATGAGATATCATTATTCAGAATATTTTCTGGACTAGTAGGAAGAATCAGAAGAATTTTAATTTTACATTTAAAACTCGCACTATTTGTTTTAAAATTGAAATTAAATTTAAACTCTTCAAAGTTCAAGTACGGTCTCACGTAGGGCATTCAAATCGTCTTCTGAACAGCGGCACTATGGGATAGAAAGGGATTCTAGCTGGACAAAATTATCACGTACAATTACATACACTAAATTTCGGTTAATTGGAGATCTTAGGGATGCTGCACGTCAGATAAGCGAAATATAAATATCAAAATTTGAGATTGAAGGTCTAGATTTAAAATATATAAACCTGTATTTATATACCTTTAACCTCATATAAACCTTTAAAATATATAAACCTTTATTATAACTCGCAGCTAACTTTTTATCTTATCTAGGAACTTTTGCTGAAATTTTTGAATCCGCCTCTGCCTTAGGACCCTTGATCGGAATTGATGGTATGGTCCCTTGCTTGCTTCCGGAGAGTAAATTAGTTTATTGTCCTCCACGTGGTCATACGCAGTTTGTACTGTTTTTTGACAATAAATAAATTTAAATATATAGAAGAACCGAGGACAACGAAATAATTATGAAGTCTGTAGTGGACTGAGGAATTGATCTTTTACGCGAATCTACTGTTTAATTCCGAGCATGATGAAATTTTTCTCAATTGGCCTTCAAATGAAGACAAAGAACGCTATATAAGATTTCAGAAACTCACCTCCGTCCCCTATTTTCCACCCCGTAATACATTGTTTTAGTAATTATTGATGAAATTTTACTATTTTGACGTTCAAAATAAAGAAGACAATTAGTCAACAATGCTGTTTAAGTTTACATTAATCCCCCATGAAGATATCATCCCTTGAGGTGGCGTGGGAAGGGAATGATTTTTTTAAATTATCGAAAATGTTCATTATTAGTGTCCAATCCATAGTTATTGGGATCGATGAGATAAATAGTAATACTGCCGGCACCATTCAAGTGAAAATTAATTTCCCACGGGGGTAAGACACACGTACAACCTCCAGAAGTAGAGTGAGAAGTAGGTGAGATGCAAAAATTCTAGAATACGACAGATACGAACGTCAAAACCAAAACCACGGTTCTCGAGATCTCAGGATAAACGGAGATAATACTATATCACTCTTCGCTCTATTTGGCATTGTTATACGTAATACAAAATCTCTCAGAATCCCTAATATGACAAGCTTTTATTTTAATTTTTTTTTCTAATATTTTGACTGTTGACCATATTTTATTTGTTATATCTCAGAGTGTGGTTCACAGTGGTTTTTAATTTTTTAGCATTTTAATCTTTGTACCATAAAGAATTGTTGTATGTAATATGAAATCTCAAAGAATCCAGAAAAAAAGACGATTTCAGTTTTATTTTTGCAAATTTGGTGATATTATTGAAATATAAAAACAATCAATTTCGTTTCTTCACGTTTTACACAATTTTATTCGTAAACGACTTTGAACAAATTAAATTTACAAACAATTGTGTTCATTTATTCCAGTAGAAACGTTTAGAGAGCTAGTGTTACAAAATTGTTGTTCTTTTTTTCTTTCTTCAATTTGATAAAGCTCGTGTTCTCTTTCAATTATACGTCGAATAAATCGAAAAATTAAGAATCTTGGGTTGCGATGTTTCTTCCAGAGATCCATAAGCTTGAAAACACAAAATTCTGACTTTGATTTTTGGACTTTTAACCAGCTAGAATCCCGTTGTATCCCAGTGTGCACAGCTCATTTGTTATGTCCCTCTGAACATAAACTCTCTATATCTGAAATATTCAATATCGTTACTATGTTTGAGTGGATATTGCAATTATAGACCTTCAAAATGCTCGAAGAATATCACATCGTGTTCATGAAATCCCAGAGAGAGGGGTGAACAGAATCAAGACTCGATTTCTAACTTTTTCGTAAAAGTCAAGTTGTGGGTTTTCAACGGAGGTTATACCGGAAATAGATTATATCTGAAGTGCAATGTGGCATGACTTCACTTGCAATTTGATGTATTTGTATGCGAAATGACATTGAATAAACAAAATATATTGTAAAAAAAAACAGTTGCAAAGTGTGAGCGAATTGCATTAAACTCTGTATGCGAATTATTGGTTCGTGGTATTGTATTGTATTATTTGTTCCGTGTGAATTTGCACAGCGTTATCGATTAATGTGAACTATTTACAACTTGTGCTTACAACCGTTTTCTTCGAATCGAAAATAAAAATGATAATTATAACTCAGAGAGACGTTACGGCTTCCATCTTGACTCACGCCATGAAGATTTCTTCTTTGTTTGTCTCTTACTATACTTCCTAAGAGCCAACAAGAATCAAAATAAATATTTCTTGAAGTTCTTCAATGTATAGTATCATTTAACTCATATCAATCCTTATAATAATGATATACCAGTATTGATTACACTAACATTATGTATATACGATACATATTATGTGGTCATACGCAATTTGTAACTGCTTTTTCGACAATAAAGTTTATTTATTTATAAAGGCACTCATTGTTCATGGCATTAAAGTATAGGCGACCGCACTTCTGCTTTCATTCGCAGATTCTCGTTGGCGATTTGTTTATACGTCAAAGGTTCACTAGAACATTGTTTACATAAAAATTATACAAAATTATATGCCCCAGTATTTCTTCTCAGGCAGGGATTATTTTTATGATATCACAAAAAATGATGATGAATGTTGTAGGAAAAGTTGGTTTACAAAAACGAATTTCCATAACAAAAAATTTTCATTACTAAAAAAAAAAAAAATTCAACTTTAACAACAACGTTGTCATTATCAGCTTTTTTTTAGCAATATTAAAAGAAAATAATATTTTACCAATGTAGCCTTTTGAAGCCGCAATCACATTTACGTCTCACAAGATCACATTACTCATGAATTTTTACTGGCACCTCTTTCAATTATTACGTAACTTGTAATTCTTCTCTCACAGACGAGAATTTTCTCTCTCTTTGGTAATTATCAATCCTGCATTTACTTTCCTCTACTTAGAAAATAGCGAGTCATTCGGTGAATGCGTAAGTGTAGTCTCCACAAGTGTGACGATGGATGTGATGACCACATGGGAGACGCTGCATCCAATTCTGTGAAGCTAACACTTTCCTCTCAATGTTTTAGAGATAAAAAAAAACAAAATGTTCGTCAAATGGTATTTTTATTATTATTTATACGCGAGAAACCGTCTGACGGGTTGAGACAATGCAACGACAACATTTTATCCAAGAGGAGAGAAACTAGGTTCATGGTTTCATTTCACGAATGGAAAAGGTTTCTTCCGAGTGAAGGAGGGAGTTTGATAACACCAGTCAAGTAAAATTTGCGATGAGCGACGACTCCAACCCGGGATCCCGCAATGATTACAGGGGCGCTAACCACTACGCCAACAATCGCACGACGGTGCGTGACTCCACATACGGTACGGTCTCCGATTGCCAGAGATTTTTCATTTTCACATAACTGAAGTGGTGATGTGTGGAGAATTTTATGAAGTGAACACATCGCGTCTTACTCCTCCCATACGCTCTTACGATCTTACGAGCGCTTATCTGCGAGANCTAGAACATTGTTTACATAAAAATTATACAAAATTATATGCCCCAGTATTTCTTCTCAGGCAGGGATTATTTTTATGATATCACAAAAAATGATGATGAATGTTGTAGGAAAAGTTGGTTTACAAAAACGAATTTCCATAACAAAAAATTTTCATTACTAAAAAAAAAAAAAATTCAACTTTAACAACAACGTTGTCATTATCAGCTTTTTTTTAGCAATATTAAAAGAAAATAATATTTTACCAATGTAGCCTTTTGAAGCCGCAATCACATTTACGTCTCACAAGATCACATTACTCATGAATTTTTACTGGCACCTCTTTCAATTATTACGTAACTTGTAATTCTTCTCTCACAGACGAGAATTTTCTCTCTCTTTGGTAATTATCAATCCTGCATTTACTTTCCTCTACTTAGAAAATAGCGAGTCATTCGGTGAATGCGTAAGTGTAGTCTCCACAAGTGTGACGATGGATGTGATGACCACATGGGAGACGCTGCATCCAATTCTGTGAAGCTAACACTTTCCTCTCAATGTTTTAGAGATAAAAAAAAACAAAATGTTCGTCAAATGGTATTTTTATTATTATTTATACGCGAGAAACCGTCTGACGGGTTGAGACAATGCAACGACAACATTTTATCCAAGAGGAGAGAAACTAGGTTCATGGTTTCATTTCACGAATGGAAAAGGTTTCTTCCGAGTGAAGGAGGGAGTTTGATAACACCAGTCAAGTAAAATTTGCGATGAGCGACGACTCCAACCCGGGATCCCGCAATGATTACAGGGGCGCTAACCACTACGCCAACAATCGCACAACGGTGCGTGACTCCACATACGGTACGGTCTCCGATTGCCAGAGATTTTTCATTTTCACATAACTGATGTGTGGAGAATTTTATGAAGTGAACACATCGCGTCTTACTCCTCCCATACGCTCTTACGATCTTACGAGCGCTTATCTGCGAGATAAACTGTGCGTCAAGGCAACACACCTCCGTTGCTACACAAGATACCACGCAACGCCTCCTCCCTCTGATAGCCCTTCTCACTTCACGTGGAAGTTCAGCGCATCGTTCCATCATCCTTCTTCTCCTTCCACATCGTGAAGGTAGTACACAAGGCGTAGGAAGAATTAACTCACTAAAATATCCGAAATCGGCACAAATAAACAGAGCAACTTATTGTGATTTCAACAAGAAAATCATACAATACCGGCCATTTAAATGAGATAATTGCAGTTATAATTGCAGATGGCGCAATTCATCACAAAAGTGATTGAAGTTTTCTCGGATACATAGTAAATTCTTCCGTAGTATTTTTTACATCAATTTTACATATATAAATCACGGGACATTTGAGATAGTTACTTAACATTTTCTGAGGTGAGATGCATAAATCCCCTCTGCGGCCGTGTGCTTACTTTATGCTCTTGTACATTTCAAACGAGACAAGCGAGTTGCTGAACAACGTTTGAGCTGTTTTATTAACTGAGAGATACAAATTAAATCATGTTTTTTCTTGGTTGTTTTTCATATTGTTGTGTTTTAAAATAATTGTAATAATATTAAAGAAAAATATTATACATCACCGTGATTTACTAACTTGGAGTGCTCGTCCCGTCTCACCTTACATGTATATATTTTACGGGTTTTTTTCGGGTAAAGGTAGTCAAATAATTCTAACGTCTAATTATCTATTCGTTTGTATTTTAATTATTTTGTATATTACTTCATGAATATTTGCAACTAGTGACGATAAATACATTACATTTGTAACAAAAAATTGTTCATAAAAAATAATAAATAATTTCGATTTGTTCGCAGAATTGTCAGACAAAAGTATTACATCTGTGTGGTCTATGGGGGTGTTGGGCTAAGGGGCTACATCTCCCACCCCCACCCATCCATTGGACCAGAACTCTTACCAGATAAAATTAAAGTTGATAAATGGAATGCTTTGTAAAAGTGTTACCAGATTAAGAACACAGGCGCGCATACAAAAAAAGTCGAAACACAAAAAATAAATTATATTATTAAATATTATTTTATAATATTTAATTATAACATTTTTTAAAAATGTCTTAATCGGTTTCAGCGCCCCAAAATACATAGGGTCTACCTTCTGGGTTTCCGCGTTTTTTGTGTGCCTGTGTAATTGTTATTAGTCATAATTGTTATTTTTATTAATCATTGGTATTATTTGTATTTGTTATTAATAATACCTGATTAATAAAATTAATGGTACAATATTAACAAAACTAATAATACATCTTAATAACTTATTTTACATAATTGTTATTGTTATTTATAACACCAGATTGTTAATTATTAATTTGATGCATTTCATTTAAGGTAATATTTATAAAAATTTGTGTTGTAAAATCATTACTTTTAAACAAGTCAGTCCCGGATCAGTCAGTCCGTTGATTACGGTCATGACTTAGAAACAGCTCTCAGACTAAATAACTGAATAAAACTGACCAAAAATAGTTCAATATCTCTCGAGAATGCCACAAAAATACTTTAAAAAATAATCAGTATTTCTGCTTCAGTAACAATAAATTCGTATTCAAAAGAATCGGAAAGTGACTTACGGTCAAAATTCAATTTAATTCTCTTCCCAAACAACGTACGAGTATTACAAAGGATAAAATTCAAGTCTATAAACTAGAGGTTTCTAGGACTTAATTTCCATTACGTACAACGTCAATAGTAAAAATTACTCAGTCACAATGAACTAACATCCACTCAACATTCGAAACGACGTCATTGAATTACTCATTCCTGTCTCAAACAACAGGATAAAGGAATACAGGAAGCATACGGACTATTCCTGAATTGAGAGCAAAAGTACAACGCGTCATGTTTCTACAATCGATCGAGAGACACTTCGTGCTATTGTTGAACACTTTGAATCGACGCAATACGATAATAATAAAAATAATAATAAATTTATTGTCAATAAACAGTACAAACAGTATGACCACGTGGAGGACAATAAACTAATTTACTCTCCGGAAGCAAGCAAGGGACCATCCCATCAATTCCGATCAAGGGCCCTAAGGCTGAGGCGGATTCAAAAAAAAAAATCAGCAAAAGTTCCTAGATAAGATAAAAAGTTAGCTGCGAGTTATAATACTAATAGAATGTCAACATGTTTGTAATTTGACGCAAAAAATTTACATGCACAAATTATTATCGAACTATAGATTATTCTGAGTATAGTGTTTAAAAATCAAAAGAATTGAAATAATACTAAATTCAGGATTTATTATTACAATAAACACGCTCCTAGACAAGTGAATGCATATTGAAGAAATGTGCGAGTAATAAAGTTTTCTGATTTCAATTTCTGTTTGACGTGTCCCCTCGTCAGTCCGTGTTCTCAACTCCAGTTTGTAAAATTGTGTTACGAGTTAAATAAAGTAAGTTCGAAGAAAACAAGGAAACGGAAGTGTGTGTCATCCTTGTTGTAGATGATCCCTAATCTTTCTCTGTCTTTCTCACTTCGTACAGAGGTCATGACACCGATCAGTTTCATACGAACGGCCTGTGCGCGTCCTTTCAAAAGCATCCGACTCAAAAGCGCCTCTCGCGTCTGCAGATAATTCATCTATCGGCAAACAAACAAAACAGTACAGAGTCTGACGTCATACTTTGCAGATACAAACATGCTACATATTTACAGTGAAAACACCTACACAAACTTGTGATGCAAAACCATTGCACATACGTTCTCATATACGTTTCTCCGTCTGCAGAGTGGAGTGATAAAGAATTCTAGAGTTAAAGGATCATTTCTGGCGCGGTTCTCTATATTTTGGTCGTCTTCCAGTGCTCAAAGTTGATAGATAAAATTATTACTGCCTTTTATTTGAAATTTGAAAGTAAAATAAATAATCAGAATATTATTTCAAAACATATCGTAAAAGTGTTATGTAAATGTAATTTCGTTGTAGACAGAAATTGATGTATTTTCGTATCTGCGGTGCGTTCGCTGTCATCCTATGTATTCTATCATTATCATATCTTTCATTTCAGTTCACGAAAAATTCATTCTACATCTGCTTGGTCCATTTCCACTGCTAAATATTATTCAAGCTTCTTGAAACATTTGAATCTGTAAGTGTAGTAGATAGAAATTATTTTACTTCGTCTATACCAAACTTTCAAGCGAAATACTGCTAATACGGATGTAATGCATATTAATTGTACTTTACGTACAGAAGATTTAAGCAAAATCGTTGGAGACGTTTTTTGAGAAACATTCCGAAGAGTACTTTGACCTTCATGTGAAGTAACCTTCGTTTAAAGTTAAAAAAAATAGAGCACGTGCATCGACAAAAAGTAAAATCTACCGTAAATACGAATTAAACATATTCATCTATTTACTCAGAATCGCTGCGCACAGACGGACGTTATGCTAGAAACCACTTTTTCAGAATCAGGGATCGCCAAAATGGGATATTTTCTTCGAAATACAGCTTCCGAATTTTTTTCACGCTTACAATACTTTCTATATACTAAGTAAATGAGAAAGTAAAAACAGAGTTCATTGCGATGTATTACCAAAGAGGAAAACGAATGTCCCTTTAATTAATTTTCTAAGGGACCCCGAGCATTAATCTGTCCAATTCTTTAAAAGAATTTTGAAACTTCTGACCTACCTGTTGATCTAAACGATATATTTATTACGTGAAAGGGCAAACGATGTCTGGGACAATTTGTTCAACAAATTAAAAAAGAATTTTTTTAAATGATTTTAGAAATTTTCGGAGAATTCCAACAAAATATCCTGTACAAATTACAGATATATAAATAAATAAAATTGATGCAAAACATTTTTCTTGCATATTTTGAGATGTAGACTTCAAATTAGAATTTTCAAAAGCTGTTTTTATATTTTTTTTTGAACACAATTATGTATAACAATGACATCCCACAAAAACTGTTTCTTTTAAATTCGTTTTGAGTGATTACAAAAAAAACACGAGCATCGATTTTAAACTGATCCCTTAAAACTTTGTTCAGAGGTTGTATTGTTTTTACATAAACATTTTCAAATCATAGAGATCTTTAAATCATTAATCCATAAAATCAAATGTCTGCATAAAAACAGAGAAAAATGGTAACTTATGAAGTAATAATTTCTCTCCCACAAAATATATTGCACGTAGTACTAGACCTTAGACCACTATTTAACATCCGCATGTGAGCTTTCGGTGACCGAAGGCCTTGATATACTTAGCTATATTGACGTTTAAACAAATCATTATCGTCTTTTCGGAACGACCTTTGATCAAATGAATCGCTAGGTTAAGAGACCACAGTTCATTATTATTGAATGTCAAATGATAAGAACGAAGGAGAGAAAACAGCGGGATATTAATAAAGCTGATCACCAGCGAAGCGATCAAAGAAAATGCGGACATACCGCGTCGTAGACAAAACATATCTCAGCACAGTCGTAGTAATTGAAATATCACAGTTTAAAATTGCGAAAACATTTCTGTAATTCGAATTCCTGACGTCGCAAATGAATTAAGAACGGTGATCAAACTGAGTTCTATTATTACTCCAAATCTATATCTTAATTAAGCTTGTAGAACTTTGCATTATCAAATGAAACGTCAGAATTATCAATTACACACTCCTTGTAACGTTTCGATCCCCGCTCTCATGGCTTCCCAAAATTTCCAGTCTGGAACATGCATTATGTGGCAACGGTGTACCGTTGGCCGGTTCGGTTAAATGCGTTAACTGAAATAATTCAGCGAATGGATTGCTCACGCATTCATATTCTTCGTGTCAAATGAATCTGAACTTAAAGTATTTATTTATTGTCACGCTACATTTTTGTAGCTTCTATGATATTGACGACTAAATACATGAACGTGTTAGCTAAGATACTTGTCTTTGGCCGGCCTACGAGACCGGTGTTGTCAAGCGTAAGACTCCAGCCTGGTAATTGTAGGAAGCGAGATGCCACTACGGGGTCTTCATCAGGCAACTCGCGACAAAAACTTCGGGATATTCGCAATGAGACATCGGAAATGAGACAAAGAGTTCACGCAAATAATAAAATATGGACTAACACGTATCTTGTACAAAATCAAGAATAAGGCACAGAGACTACATTGATACACAGAATATTTATATATATATGAATACAGAAGACAGAAGCACAGATTATGAAAAGAATTTTTAAAATCGCAGAATAAGTAATGAAGAAAATAACGGTATATACAGAAAAATTGGCATAGATAGAACAAAAAATGTGATAATGTTATTTAAAAAATATATCCAAAGAATTACAGTTTTTAAATCAACAGAAAGCAAAAGTATTTAACCTCAAAGAGTAATTTGTTGGTCGAGTATTAATGTGTAGAACATTAAAGTATGTTTGTAATAAATTGCAAATAAATAGTGTCTGTAAAAAATAAAGTCATTTAATTCGATAATTCAATATTGTAACTGCAATTTCCCCTCCGCATCACGTCTTTCAATTTAGATGCAAAGAATATCCCACAACTCCACGTGGAGAGATGATATATCACATTTATCGGAACAAAAAAATACAGACAAACATATGAAACGAAGAACCAGAAAGATTTGCCCAATAACAGCGATGGGGGAATCGAGAAGGGATCCAGATGTTGAAAGATTTGCCCAATAACAACGATGGGGGAATCGAGAAGGGATTCAGATGTTGAAAGATTTGCCCAATAACACCGATGGGGGAATCGATAAGGGATCCAGATGTTGAAAGATTTGCCCAATAACACCGATGGGGGAATCGAGAAGGGATTCAGATGTTGAAAGATTTGCCCAATAACAGCGATGGAGGAATCGAGAAGGGATCCAGATGTTGAAAGATTTGCCCAATAACAGCGAAGAAGGCCTCGTTCCGATATCACATGGACTGGAGAATATGTTGTACCTGGGGTCTCGCAAATCATCGCGACGATTCGAATATTTTCAACAAATATTTTGACGAATGTATTTGAAATTTTATGTCCATGAAATTTTTAATACCAAATATTTGCCTTGTTCGAAGTATAATTCCAGTACGAGAGCAGCGGCGTAACGACAGGAGTGAACAAAGAGGACCAGAACCCCCCGCCCCAACCAACACACATACACACTCCAAGAATTATATAACAATAATTAATGTATGTATTAACGATTTATTGGACATAACTAAACATAATTTTAATTTAATTTTTACTTATCTTTTTAAGAGTAAATATACCCATAATAATGGACATTAATAACCTTCAAGTCCCCTCCAAAGACAAGTCGTGAAGCACTGATACCAGGTCACGTAGACCTGGCGTTCATTCTGGACGCAGAAGAAGAAATCGCGGATTCGGGGAATCCAGCGTCACTCGAAATATTTTTGACCCATTTAAAATGATGCTCTTAACACGAGGGAAAACCCGACAAATCTTTGCTCAGAGTAGTTTTCTTTTTATGGCTGAGTGATTTTTTATTATAGTAAAACCAGGAGAATGTTTCTGAAGTTTCTTGGCGACAAAGTAAAAGCGCAACACTAGTGCAATCACTCGTTAAGAAACATTTTCGTAATTTTTCGGAATATGTAGGGGCAAATGTTTATCCAGCAACCTTCTATGCTCGTTCCTCACTGCTCCACAGTCCCATCATCGAATATCTTTAAAGTGTTAATTTTTGTGACCAAATGCAGCGATTAGTTTTTAAAAATTGCTCTAACTGTTTAAAATTGAAATTGTATTACAAGATGTCACCTAGATAAATGAGAATAGTAAGGTCTTATTATATTTTTAAAGGACATCGAATGTAATTAGCCGAAAAACATCGATAATCGAGATATTTCGGTAATGCGATATCGATAGGTATCGAGAATCGATACATCCCTAGTTTTGTGTATATTTTATACTGACTTTGAATAACAAAAACGATCAACATATAGTTGAGTTCAAAAACCCTTCCTCCTTGAGGATGAGGTAACGATAGAAAATAATAGACAGGATATTATTTTATCGTGACGCTCATAGATCCGTAAAAAATAGAATATATGCTGGGAATGGAGCTAATTCCAGTTATGTTTTTACGCACCAGCGCGATAGGAAGATCTCGTGGAGTGTGTTATCTCGTCGAGTGTTTGAAGAAGTTCGCACCACAATGCCATTCGATCATGTCCTTGCAGATACGGTTCTGTTTACTTGTCGCTGATAGCATCCTCGAAGGCCATCACCCATTTCACTCCATAAAATGACGTATTTAGAGAGCGGAACGCGTCAAGATCACACGCGCGCGACTCTCAAAACTATTACGTCGAATCACACGAAATGTGTCGCAACGTGTGTTGCGGGAAAGAGCCAAGGCGCTATCGTAAGGTATTAGATAAATGTTCGTACGCAATGAATTGAAATTAAATCAGTACGAACACCACAATTACCTGTTAAAATCTTTAAAATATAAAATTTATTAAATTAGCCAGTCAACACAGACACAACGTACGGAAACACATTCCGGAATATCTATAACAATATATAAATGCGTACCGCGAAAATGTGTCTGTCTGTTTGCTACTTATCACCACTAAACCACTCGAACAATCGTCATGAAATTGAACAAGGAAAAAGTTTAGATTTCTCAGATGTACATAGGCTAACTTTTATTTTTAAAACATGCGTTAAGTAAGATAGAAATGAATTTTTAAAATAAATGTAAATAAAATCTGGAGAAAAGAGTCGTATTTGCTTACGCTGTCTAAACGGTTAGAGATAGGTGACAACTATAAATTGTGATATTGTTTACGTCAAAGAGTTCTACAAAAACTTACGCGACAGCACATGTCTAACTATAAAAATTAACCTAAATTATCCGTAGAACGTTATTAAAAATAGAAATGTTAAAAAACTTCAATTTAAGAGATTAATTTAATTAAGGAGAAAATCAATCATAATCAAATTTAATGAATAATCTGTTTTGTGCATTTATCAAAGATAGAAAACTTTATTAAATCGTAAAATTTCGACGAATCGTTAGGTTTTTACAAGACTTGTAATGAAAGGGTGCAGCCGCGTCATGCCTTGCAAGCGGAAATTTGGGTGGTACGGTTCCCGCGAGATGGTATGGTGTATACAGTCAGGTTTTGCTTTAAATTTGTATTATTATGAATTAGAGAAATAAGAAAGCTGTACATTTTTTAAAAAAACCGGTAAATAAAAGTATTTTGATCTTATAATATAGATAGATTTTAGCTTTTCCTCAGTAAAAGAAGATTAGTCTAAGAACAATTCCGAGCAACGCCCGGTAATCAGCTAGTATTTCATCGAAATTGCTTAGATCATCGAAAACATACATTTCCTTCATCATTTGTCTGAGTCAGATATTCACTTACAAGACAAATAAGATTTATACTAAAAGTATGGATTGTTGTGAACACCAGCCACTAATCGCTAATCGCGACAAGAGATGGGTCTCTTGCGTAATCTCAAGGATGGGAGCAAGTACTACATCTATGTCTACTCCTTTAATCCGATATAAGACAACATCTTGACAGGGATTCGTCAATATTGCATGTCACGCACTCAGATAGTTCTGAGTTGTATAACAAATGGAGTAAACGCCTTCATTTACTGTCTTCCACGGTCCGTCACTTATTTAGATTGAGATGTCAATTTTTTTTTACAGTCGCCAACAGAATATTGAATTTAAAAAAACCTACGAAAGTTCATCGAAGTATTAAATATTTTTCATAACATATTGGTTCAAGAAAATGGGTAACAATTTTTTTTCTCGTAATTAATTCAACTTATACAAAATTTCAGAGCGTATGAGACTACATAATAATGGAAAATATCATATGAAGTTTGCTATAAATACATTACATTTGTGCATTCCTATTNAATATTGGTTCAAGAAAATGGGTAACAATTTTTTTCTCGTAATTAATTCAACTTATACAAAATTTCAGAGCGTATGAGACTACATAATAATGGAAAATATCATATGAAGTTTGCTATAAATACATTACATTTGTGCATTCCTATTACATAATTAATCCAGAATATTAATTTAGAATATACCCATGAATTTAAAAAAAAAATCATTGTTCGAATATTTACTACTTTGCAACAGGTATGACGCGTATAAAACATACAGTACGATTATCTAAGCATAAGATGAATTAAATATATCCAGAAATATCCCAACAATTACAATAACTTTAAAAAAATCTGAAGTGTACCCCAATTCAATTTCCTATTACAATTCATAAAAAAAATTCATGGCACTAAAAACCGTACATAAGACTAAAAATTAAACAACAACAACAAAAACATTTCAGAAACGAAATCATAATGTATAATAATTATTAAACTAGATGACATATTTAAAACATTTATCAGTTTCAAAATATTTATCATGACATTACATGGTAAACTTCTAAAAATCACAATTGCACATTTAAGTATAGATTGCATGAATTATCTTCCACGGTAAACTCTATGCAATAGTCTGATACGCAGAATTCGAAAAAGCGCCTCCAAGATCCCAAAATGTTTAAGAAATCAGAAATGGGTGTCGGTGTGTAAATGAATTCGGGATGAGCTGTCAAGAAATAGGCTCGTATTCTCAATGCCATTTTTTTCTCTCTCGATTGGTTACGATACTTTCCTTATACACACACTGTGTAATGGGAGGGTAATAACTAACTTCGNTATACGCACTCTGTGTAATTGGAGGGTAATAACTAACTTCGCGCAGACGATGTACTGGAATGTAGATTCACGTTAAAAGGTTTCGCGTGTACAGAGGCGGCAGAGAGAGACGCGCGCTTACGTCCTAGTGACGCTAGTGACACAGTTCCGGAGTTAGCAAACGGGGACTGGTGTCATACGCCGCCGCCGCCGCCTCTGTTTGCTTAGAAGCAGCGAAGGCAGATAGATACTAAGCCAGCAAGTCTTGCATGCAGCGTAGGGCACAGCCTGCGACGCACAGCTTCTGTAGCAGGTCCACGGAGTATTGTGCGGCACAGTTCTGCGCTGCGTCTCAACTCGTGATGTTCCCCTCTACAAATACGGAGGCACAGAAAGTGCGTCGTCCCTGCGCTGCTCTCCATGTGTGTCCCGGGTTAAGGTATTCTGTGAATCGCGTTGACTGAAGTCAAGTTGAAATCCAATTATTCACTAAACTTGGGAATATTCACCAAAGTAGTTCTTATTAATTAATAATTCGTTCCACTGATTTTTACTATGGGATGAGAACAATTATTTTGTGATTTTAAAACTTGGACATTAATTTAGACTGTCGTTTGACTCTTTCCTTAACAAGGGTCGCATTGTCTTCAGTCACGTGATACGGCTGCCATTTCATTTAGAAGAGTATTTTCCACAGTTTTTGGTGATTTATCCTTGAAAATGCCCCGTAAGTACGTGAATCTTAACATCATCGAGTTCCTATTTTCATTTGCTATGTTTCAGTAGCTTTTTTTTTGCTATATTAAACCGGTACTTTTGCTAGAATATAAAAAAAAACATAAGCCCTTGAAAGTTTCTCCATAGTACTTTAAAGTCAAATAATTCAAAATTTTGCGCCGTAAGGGTCTGAAAATTCATCACCACTGGACACAGAATGGTTCAAACTATCATTTAAAACATTTTTGGGGGGCTTAAGCCTAGTACTTAAGCGTAGTCTCTCTGTCGCATACATTACCTTAAACAAATCCCAGCTCACAGACTCTCTCCCGCGAGGAAAAGGATTTATCACGAGGGAATATTTACATTGAGTAATCCTCGTCAAAACAAGAAATGGGAACCTTTGTTTATTGCTATTAACTATATTTTTTCTCTTTTATCATAGTAAAATGAATAAAATAAATAAAGAAACTTTGCTTACGAATTCAATTTTTTTATTGTCGTATTTGTAGATGGGAAATGTAGCTTAGTGCTATTGAAGCTTATCTACGTGGAGCGATAGGAGGTAGGATGTGGGTGGTAGGTCTTTGTCAGTTAGCTGTCTTTACCAACAATTTGGCCCACGTGGAGGAGTTAGTAGTAGAAGTAGTTAGTAATGGTTAGAGTTATTTGTACTAGGAAGAGTTGGATAGACAAAGGAAGGTTTGCTCTTCTGTAGTCACAGCTATGTGAACTGGAACATTAATGTGAAAAGCTACAAATTTTCTGTCCCCGTCGGGAATCGAACCCGGGATGACTTGATGGTGAGCGACAACACTACCACCTGAGACACCGACGGAGCGAAATGAATGACCCTGTGGAGGACAAACAATTAACTCTCAGGAAGCAAGCAGGAGACCATCCCATCAATTCCGAACACGGACCCCAAAGATAAAGGTGGATTTAATATTTATCAAAATGATTTAACAAATACGTGGTGTGTAACATTAGTTTATTGTCCTTCACGCAGTTTATTACTGCTTTCTGTGACAATAAACTCTTTATCCATTTATTCTTTCCAATAAATTGAAGATATTAAATGCAGTAAGAATTTGATAATAATATTTTTGTAATTATTTCCGAGATTCTTGCCAATGTATAAATCCGTCTTTACCCGTAGTAGGATCGAAGTAAATTCTTTAACGTAACAGAAACAATAGCGAATTAGAAAGCTTTTAACCGAAGATTTGAAGAGATTTAGTTTCTATGCACGACCTTTCAAGTAGATAAAGATTTAAATTTTACTTACAGCGTTTCGGCCGCAATTAGGATCATCAATAGTCATTTATTTATTTAGTTGATGATGACCCAAATAGCAGTTGAAATGTTGTGAATGCGAATTAGAACTTTTGCTTCTTAAAACGTCTTATATTATTCCTACAATATTCGATTACTAGTGCTCCTGTAAGAAGCAAATCACACACAAAAAAAATCAATAATCCGTCCAAATTGGGAAGAGGTTTACCCTCAAAATGTAGGAAATACATTCCACTGACCATTGGGGGGATGTAGTTTAAATTATAATCTCATCTCAGAGAAAATCTAATTCACCAACATTTAGGAATACATTATTACGAATAATACTTAAGAGAAGGAAATCGTTCTATCATTTCTCTAGAACATTATCTCTAGAGTCTAGAACTTTCTGACAATTTATTATTGCGGTTTGATGTTTTCATAAACTAAGTACTTCACTAAAACATTGAAAAATGAGACATGGGAATTGTATCATTTCCGTACATAATTATGATTGATGATTCACAGCCGCAAGTTTTCAGGCTGGCTCTTATTGTACAAAAAGTCATTGAGTCATTTGATGCAGTGCCGAATTATAATTACTCATACTGAATTCACGAATTAATTACATCGCCTGCGAGAAAATTAATGTTATTTCCGATACATTAATACCGTACACGAAATACCCTTTACACCATAGTCTTCATACACAGGTGCCTAGGGGCGCAATCGATAGAAATAATAAATCTTGAATTTAGTGTTACATAATAGTAACGATTTATAAACAATATTTTCCGAATAATCTATAGTTCGACAATAATACGCACTTCTATAAGAACGTTTTTGTGTTTTATTTAATAAAAATTTGTTGGTATTATAACACGTACCGAACTACTTTTAATCTTATCTTAGGAATGTGCTGAATCTGTCTCTGCCTTAGGACCCTTGATCGGAATTGATGGAATACGTCCCTTGCTTGCTTCGGGAGAGTAAATTAGTTTATTGTCCTCCACGTGGCTGTACGTAGTTTGTACTGCTTTTTTGACCATCAATTAATATTTTATATATTTCATACCCGGGATTTCTTTTGATAAGAGACACCTACCATACTATCACTGAGTAACTGAGTTGATCGTATAGAAAATATAAGTCATGAGAATTGTCATAAGCATAATTGTAATAAGTCATAAGCATAAATGTAAGGAGAATTTGTTTCTTTCTGCTTGAGAAGTCGTTCTTGCCATAATCTTGAGAAGTCTTGTTTCTATCATAAGTTGACTCATTCTGGCATGAGCCCAAGTGCAACACGGAAGTAAAGAACGGCGATTTCCTCGCTGAGTGATGTATCGTTCATCTCTGTTTCAATTGCATCTTTTGTTCCTCCGGTGGTAGCGTTCTTGTTCTCCACCAAGTCATCCCGTGTTCGATTCCCGATGGGGTCAGAAAAATTCGTAGCTTTTCACATGAATGTCCCAGTTCACGTAGCTGTGACTACTGAAAAGCAAACCCTCCTTCATCTACCTCCTCCTAGTATCACTAACTGTAACTATGATTAACAACTCCTACCAACACCTCCAAGTTGTTGGTAAACCCAATTCCTACCTCCCATCGCTCCCTGCATATAAGCTTCAACAGCACGCATCAATGGCATTTACAAATACTACAGAGGAATCGCATCCTTTGAGGTTCCCTTCCCTCACTGACTTTCGCAGGAATTCAAACTGAGCAACACAAGAATGTGGTGTCAGCAAGAGTCAATGAGCTGCAATGATATTCTCATCGAATCTATACTAATAGAAGTGGATTGTAAGGAAATCGAAAAAAGGAATATTCGAAAACGAATTCAGCATACCCATTGAAAGCAACAAGACAAAAAAGTGTAAAGAGTCCACTTCCTACGACAAACATGGCTTACTTTGTTACACGTATTTAAATTCCTACATGAGAACATGAGCTTTCGACTTCAATATTCCACTGTTACTAGCAAACACGCACTCCAGCAAGACTCCGAGCCACGTATCGTTCCCAAATAAATTTACAATAGAAATATAAACGAAAAAGTGTAAATTACAAATAATTTGTCATTGGAGTAATGGAACTTTATTAGCACCATAATTTTTGTGTGTGGTTTTACGACTCGTCAAAGCACCATAAATTATTTATGGATATGTTTTATTTCAGTACTTATAAAATATGTAAAAATAATATACTCAAAGTCACGATACTTTACCTAAAATTATTCAATATGTCTGCCTTAAACAAATTGCCAACCTCTACGAAAGAAATACTTGCAACTCACTCGGTCCACCATGTCATTCTCATCAGCTGATAAAGTGAGGTTAAAGCGTCCCGCTACACCTTGCTTGAAAAATTTCAGGACAAGCGTGGTCACAATAAATTTAAGTAATATCCAAATAAATATTAATAGTCACAAAAGCGACTATTTGCTGTAAAGAAATCCAAGTTAATAACAGCAACCAAACACAAGGTAATATTCGTTCCACAAGTTCGATGCTGAAAGTACATAACAGCGCCTCAAGAGGAAGTGAATTGAGGTTGGCATTGGATTCAAGTTAGATTGTCTTGCCAACAGAACGCGAGGTATCCTTATTACTCTTATGGACGATGGCAAAGTAAAAAACCTTTGGCTACATTGAGTACTGGTTCTTTACCAACATCAAGTCAGTTAGACTGACAATAAATAAATAAATAAATAAATAATTTACGTTGAGGACAAGAAAGTAATTTACTGCAACTAGTATACAATAAACTAATATGCACAATGCGTTTCCGTTCATCTTTTTTTCTTAAGTTGAATTTTTCGAGGCATAGTAAAATGACTTTTAGAATAGTACTATTCACGAATAATCGGAAAAATTTATTGATTAATAATTTTGACCCTTGACTTGAATACAGGGACGCCCAAAGTAAAAATTTGCTAAAAACAGGAATTATTTAAAAAAACGTGATTTTTAAGGGTTATTTATCAACAAGGTAATGTGTTATTTATTTATAAGAGTGTCTTAAATTGCAGTTTAAAGAAGTTAATTTTGTTAAAATTTCAGGTGGAGAGACCCGCACACCCTGCCATTTTTCTTGATGGCCCCCTCCCAAAATCAAATCCTGGATCCGCTCCTGGAAATACGCAATATTCATCGTCAAACTTCTGATTGAAAAGAAAAGGGTCAAACTGTGCCGCTACGATCAAAAGCAACGAATGATTTTGGTATTTTCGTAAATACCAAAATTACGAACAAGACGACAATGCATTTGATTCGCCTCATTAGTTGATGAAACCCAAAAATAAAAAATAAAAATCCCTCCCATCTCGTTATCTGGAAGCAGCGTTCGTTGCGACATTTCTGAGAGAAGTGCGAGTTCCTTGGACTTTGTTTCACGCCCAGAGAGTGATTCGCGGTATCTTTTCTCTTGAACAAACATTTCGTCGCGAGATTTCGTGTTCCTCTCTTCGCTTATCGCTGTTTGCGACGCGAATTAAAATCTTAACAGAACGCGTCTCGCGGGCGCCTCCCCCCCACCTACCCCCCTGCCCCCCTGGAGAAGAATGTGTTGAAGCAGGAGGAGACGCATTGCGTTGCGCAAGTATTGGTCGTTTCGGGGACGAGAGGGTCCAAGGTGAGAGGAGAATAGGAGAGAATAAAATGTTTATCCACATTATTAATGGTGGGACTGAGATGTATAATTGTTTTATTTATTTTTATTCTAATTGTTTTGAATCACAACAATATGAATAATAATAATGATGAAAAAACATGATTTAATTTATATCTATCAATTATTAATGTAGTACAAATAATATTCAAGAACTCGCTTGACTCGTTTGAAATATGCACAACAGCATAAAGTAAAAACATGGCGGCCGAGCGAAAGGGTTTCGGTATTTATGAATCTCATCTCTAAAAAAGAAAAATATCTTTCTCAGATGTCCTAAGGTGACCTATATGACCGTGATGTAAAAAATGCTACAGAAAGTGTACTACAAATCAAAGGAAACTTCCTCCACTTTTGTCATTTAGAAGTTGGTCTTATTTTATGAATTGGCGTCTTCTCCATAAGACGCAATGTATTTCACCATCAATTATAATTGTAATTATTTCATTTAAACGGCCGGCGAGATATGTTTCTCAAGTTGAAATCACAAGAAGTACACGTTACTATATTTATTTACGCCCATTTCAGATATTTTAGTGACTTTATTCTACTTTATATGCTAGTATAACTTTTTATCTTATCTAGGAACGTATGCTGAATTTTTTTGAATCCACCTCTGCCTTAGGGCCCTTTATCGGAATTGATGGGATGGTCCCTTGTTTGCTTCCGGAGAGTAAATTAGTTTGTTGTCCTCCACGTGATCATACGCAGTTTGTACTGTTTTTTGACAATATATTTATTATTATTATTATTATTAGTACTACCTCAAACTGTAATACCTCCCACAGTAATTTTAATAGATGGAAAAAAAAACTTCTATATATAATATAATTTCTAATTTCAATTAATTACTAAAGACACTTGTATAAAGGAGGGTTTTGAAGGGAATGTCAATTTTTTTACCAATGAATTCACGTATTTTATACAACCAACGTTTCGAACAAATTTATTGTATTTACTGAACTATTTAATCTACCATCTTTAACCAATATGGCACTACATCTCTTCATAACCAACCAGTTAACAGCACATTTTGAACCATTTTGGACTGTCTTTGACTGATCAAGGGTCAAGGAAGAATATGGTACTAAAATCTCTTAATTGTACTTAAGGTTCAGTCTATAGAAAACTGAAAGATCATATTGTGCTGCAATAATCCTCACCCGGATCATATCTCCTAGAACAGTTGTCCTAATATTTAAATAAGTCTTTCACTTTTGTACATTTGTTTTATTCTAATTTCCCCCAGATTTTGCGGGTGTGCATCTATGTTAGTAAGAATTTATGTAAGGTATTTGACAGATTGTGCAATCTAATTGTTAGTTGTATTATATTTAGAATATTATTGCATACATTTACGAATTATGTATTTTTTATGGCGTGTTTCATCTTCTGTATCATTATGACATTTGCATTTTTGAAAAAAAACTGTTAACATTTATCATATTTCATTTTGGTTTCTCTAGATTTATATCCTGAGTATCCATATATCTACATAATTTCAATTTGTATTCCAATTTTATTGAGTGACTAATATTCTTATTGTTACAGACATTCATCGTGTAAATTATGACACTTTGTATTGTTTTATTATTAATTTCGAATTTGTATTGGAATTTGCTGTTAATTTCAGATAATTAAGTACATTTACCTTTTTTTGTTTCATGTCTTGCTTTACGTTACATCTTGTAGATTCTCTATTTAATTTCGCCATTATCGCTAAGTTTCATTTTGTTTGTAAACGAATTTCAGATTGCAGAACAAATACAGGTTACTATTAACATCCCGTGGAAAATATGTGTGTGTGTTAAACTATGGATATTAAGCTTGTAAATAAATAAATAAATTTATCCTCTGAACCTCAGGAAAGACAGGGTAATATTGAAGCTTATCTACATTCGGTGATAGACATGAGAAGGAGGGTGGTAGGGGAATTGTAAATAGANAGGCTCACTGTTAGCATGCTTGATCGCCACTGAATCACTCTTGAGTTCAATTCCCGACGGGTCCAGAAAAAATGTAGGTTTTCATTTCGGTTTCCCAATTCATATATAGCTGAGGCAATTGAAAAGCAAGCCCTCCTTCTATTCACCTCCTACCAACACCGCGAAGTGGGTCACGTTGTTGGAAACTCAATATTCTACAATAATTGAGGATTAATTATGTGGAAAAAAAGCTACGTGAAAATATGACATTTTGAAAATATCAATTTTAAGAATCAAATTTCTAGTTTTCAACGTATAATCGGTATCTATTTGTATTTTACAAGGATTATTTTTTTTAATGAGGCAACTTCGCTAATGTCGCAGGTAATTGATAAAGAAATTTTTTCCATTTAGAACATTCTTCATTATAAAAAATTACAAATTTAATTACAACTTCTCGTCGCAAAAACCAATTCGCTAATACCATAAAATAAATTTTCATTATGTAAAATAAGATAAACATGAATTCCTGCGAAATTGAAACAAATATGAAATTTTTAAACTTCCATCTTGTAAACACCATCTTCAATTTCGTTGTTTCCTCCGGTTGACTTCATATTCGTAATCCTAGATTCAGAAAACCCTCGTATATCAAATTTTATGAAATGTGCACCGTATTAACCAGTTTTGACCGCGCGTGTCCCTTTCTGAACCATAGTCCGCTTCCTCGTCCCCCTCCAGGGCCAGATGGAGAATATAAAGAAGAGTAAGACGCAATGTGTTATGCAACTGTTCTTCGTTTCGGGGCCGAGAGAGTCCAAGGTGAAAGGAGATGTCCCTCGCGTCGTGTCAGTACGTGCTAAGAATTCTTCTCAATTCCGTCTTCGCTACCCAACTCCACTTCCCGACCCCACAATGTTGCCATAATTTTTGGAACACTAGCTTCCGAAAAATTATATTTCATTCGTTATATTATACACTAATATGAAAAACTATGTTGCAATACCGTTTCTCAATATATTATGACCTGTTATACAGAATGGTTGAATAACACCTCAAAAATCTCCTTAAGGGATGATTATATCGATGTTCAGTACTTCGTAAGATTAGTTGGGGTATTAGACGTTTGCAAATGACTAGAGGCTATAACTCGAAGTTATAACATTGACTGAACTTGACCAAACTACATTGAATTGAAAACAGCACTTTGATATCTTTACCAGTTTAGGAGATATTTAAAGAGATTGTTTCTTGTTATTGTATCACATTATTTTGTACGCGCAAGGTATTTGTTTTTGTAGTTCTGGTTCCTACAGTAGTTGTATTATACCGTTTCCTTGGATATACGAAAAGAACTGCAATCTTTGAAGTTAGACTGATTGTGTGTCCGTTGAAGGCACAACGAAAACTCAACTGATAATGAATCATTAACTCTACAAGCAGAGAATGATTAAGAGCGCTACTGTCATGTTCGCTGGGGTGCACCCACGGGGNCTCAAGCATTATCGGACTGGCCCACCGGCCCACGGAACGGTCCGCTTGTCCGGAAAATGCGCCGTCAAAGTATGAGACGAGCGTCTTCTCTTAAAAATTACCAATTTGAAATATAGAAACGTTAAAGAATATAATCGTACGACGATGGCGCTGATAAGAAGGTAAGACTATGAGCATGAAGGCGTTATGAGCAGCGCCTTGAAGCACAACTACAACGTCGCATACACGCTTTGTATTCAGTCCAAAGTATCGGAAGATGCCTCTGGCTAATAAACCCCACTCTGTCACCACTTCCTTGATCCACGCGTCTTGACCCACAGATGCTCCCTGTCACATCACCTTCGACTCAACTCGAACATTCTTATCCTTGGCGTCCGGAACGATTCACCCACTGGATAATTCTCATTGCAAATTATCTTTTTACCATGCAAGTAAAAGACAAAAATTTAGTGTAATTTTAAATTCTACTCAAAATTTAAGGAAAATGATACCAAAGACCCATTTTCAAGCTATCGCGGTCCATTTATTTTGTAAGGAGATGATTATACTGGCGTTGGTAGCATCAATATATTGAAAATGGTTATTGTTTGGAGTTTTGGTGCAGAATCCGAAATTATATTCATTTCTTGGCTTGTACATGCACGGTAAAAAATACTTTGCATTTATGAAAATTTACAAATATATAAATTTCTGTAAAAAACTCATTTAGCAACCATGAATCTGAAACCAATGATTTTAATTTCACGCTGTATAATTTTTAGAATATTTTTCGAGTTTTATTCTTTTCAGAATTTCGATAGAACATATTTCTCATTAGACAAAAATTGAATATAAGTTTAACATGAGACAGAATGTAAATTTCATAATGTTTTCTAATATGCTTTTCTTTAAAAAAGTATACTTAAGTTTTCACTTCTTCGTGAGATTAATAGATTCGGAGTGAAAGTAACATATAAGAAATATGATTTTTAGTTTTTTATTCTAAAAGCAATACTTGGGAATAATTCATGCCATCTATAGCGAGGTGAGAGTACATACCCCTGTTCTTGAGATTTTAACTTTCCGCCGCCCTCGGTTATACGGGTGTTCCAACGATTTTGGGTCTGCGCCCTTTTGAGAGTCTCAGTCAGACACTGCCCTCAAGTACCTATATAAGAATTATTCTGTAAAACAAAACAAAACAAAAAATAACTGTACAAAATCGAAACTAGATAGAGCATAACTTTATGACCAATATTGATTTATAGATGTATATGAACGGTATGCAATCTCTTTGACTTCGAGTAAACTATTATCCTCCGAAATTAGTGACGAACCCAGGTTCCAGCCATGAATTCACCGCTCTACCACGATTACTGTAAATGTCGCAACGTAAACAGAAAGATCATCTTACACTCAGCTCCCATTCCGGAGACAGCCTTCTCAACCTCCCTCTCAGGGGTCAACACTTCCTTCATGCAGACGTGTTTCCGTAACTTTTACGCTGCCTTCAGGCGATATCAAGAATATTTCTCATTCTTCCAAATACAATAAAACATTTCTAGAACCCGCGGTCGGGTTCCCTTCGGATACGGCCGATTTTCTATTAGAAGAGGTTTTTTCATAGTATCTTTATGTTTCCATGCTGTTCTACTGCTAGACAGTTTATAATTCTGGGATAAATACAACAAAATATTTTATTCAATTATTAGTAGTTCTTGTGGCGTTAGCATGAAATATTATGTTACATACTCACGCGAAAAATCCGATCAAAATTCGTGATAAAAAATCTATAAAGATACGTAATTAAATAGTACATAAACATGCTGTATTCCTGAATAATATCTCTGAGAATATTTAAAAATAACTAGATTTAAATGCCGTTTCAAAGGAAACATACGCTACTATCTGTGGGCCATACCAAATGTCATATTTCGTCCAGAGACAGATATGTCATCAAAACGCCAGAATGTGAGTCTGCATGGCAACTGAAAATAAGCCTAGGCAGCTGTCGACTTCACGGCGCCATGGCTGGGTCATAGGCGAACTAACCCATGTGTGGAGAGATATCCCTCAGAAAAGGGATAGGTCCAGCAAAGTGATCAAGTTGGCAGACAGACAGTAGTGGCAATCATACTCCGCCTACTGGGCTACCTAAATTCACCGAGTGTGGAGTGTTCTTATTGTATAGTACAGATTATTATCAATAAAATTAATTATGAAACGGTTATTAATCGATTATTTTAAAAAAGTAATACAATTAGAAGTGCTGATGCGGATGGAGAACGGAGAGAGAAAAAATCACGCTTGGAAGCAGGAAGTCTGATGATTGATGAAGACGCACCGAGAGAAAAATGTGATCCAACTAATACCGGGCAATTGGTGAGCTCTAATTTAATTTAATCAACCTCCAAGTCTGTTGCCTAGTGTTGTACTAGAGTCTCTAGTCTAGAGTCTAATGGTGATTATTGTTTAGTAATTTTTTACTTTTTATCAGAAAGTTTTTACAAAATTACCACGCAAAAATATTTAATTAGATCAATTAATTCAAGTACTGATGATAATGATGGATTTTTTTTTTTCGATTCTGATTTCGATTCCAATTTTTTTGTCTCGATTCTAAACTCGCTTCGATTCCTGAAAACTCAATTATTTCCGAGTAATTGTCAATAACGAATTGTCAAATATGGTGAGTGAATAAATTTTTGGTCACCGCTTGATTACGATTGGCTGAAGGAAGTCATAACGAACAAACAGATGAAAATTAACTTTTGTCTAACATTGCTATATAACAACAATTGATGCGTGACATTAATTCGAGGAAATAAGTGTTTTAAGAATGTATTTGGCTCTTTCGTGACGACTGATGGTCGCATACAGTCCACAATACGTCACACAGTCTACAGTTCGATTAGAAAGATGTAATTTACGGAAAAATCGATCATAGAATCTTCTTTTCTTGATTATTTTTCCTATAAGTTGCTATTTTTCTAGAAAGAGCGTTTTCTTACCAAGGACATACTCTTCATTCCTACATCTCTACATCGACTGACCTTTTCGATCGCGTGTTTCTACAAGACTTCGGATCTTTAGGTATCTACCCATTATTCTAATTAAAATTATATCGAACCTCTCTTCACATTCCCCCAATAAAAAAATCCTGGGTTCTTACCGGACTCTGTCATCACTAGAGGTTTCCCTGAGAAATTGCTTGACAAACTTTTCTCCAGTTCCAATCTATTGACCGTAAGAGTCAACGTCTCTTTGCGGAATCGTGTATTTCCAATCCTCCAGGCAGTGACGCAACCTCTTTAACTCCAAGTTCTCAGTGAAATCGAAGTGTTTTGTCACCATGACATTTATTGGCCACGATTCTCATCATTCGAAGAACACTTTACTTGGATTCAATAGAAATTTATTATCAATTTCCGGTATTAATCATACTGAATACTTTCAAACAGTCAACAACTCTGTCTTTTACCTTGAGGAACACGATGTTTAAAAATTGGAAGGCATCAGATCTCATTGAGCTGAGCACGAAAATTGATGATAACTTTTCGCTCAGTTGAAAATGACGACGAGCCGGAAATCGAACCCGGGAATTCCTGCTCGTCGGGGTGTTACACCACCCGTTCGCTTTCCACAACTGTACACCTTTTCCACCGCGGAAGGCCTCAGACACATCCCCACGCACGAGTTAAGCGACCAGGCGGCACACCATTTTGTGTGCGCTTAATTACCTGTAGGAGTCCCGGCTTCGATTCCGGTCTCGTCGCCATTTTCACCCGACTGAAAAGTTATCACAAATCTCCTCCACGGAAGAAATATATGATTAAGAAAATTGATATTCATGTATTATTATTATTATTTGTATGCAAGAAATGTTAATACATCTACGCTTTAACCCCATAGTAATGAATAGTTTCGAGCAGAAGAAAATATGTAGTTGACGAATTATCCTGCAAACACTCATCTGTTTTTCTACGATATCTTTAATTTGTTGAAGTACATTACACAATAAATCGAAACTCTGTTCAGATTTTATTTTATCCGGTCTGTGTTTGACACTAAAACTGGATAAGTGATAAACTTATTAGGTCAAATTAAAACAATATTATACGTTTATTAGGTGTGTGCTGAAATGTTAAATCCGCCTCTGCCTTAGGGCCCTTGATCGGAATTGATGGGATGGTCCCTTGCTCGCTTCCGGAGAGTAAATTAGTTTATTGTCCTCCATGTGGTTATACGCAGTTTGTAACTGCTTTTTTACTATACATTTATTTATTAACTGTATATTTATTTAATCATTTAAGTTAGTTCCTGGATGTAGTAGGCATGTTATTCAGTTCCACGCTGTGAACCAGTTGGGTTTCAGAGTAAGAGGGAAGGTGATGTAGCTTTCAATCGCATTAAATAAATCCTTAATAACACTAACGAATATACAAATGTGTAAGGGCTTTTATCTGTCAGCAGAGACAGGAATAATTCAATGAACTAATCTCGCTTACATTCGACATAGCAGCTTGAAATCCTCACATGATGACAGGGAATATTGCAGGGTCATAGTTTCAACATTTCGTACAGTTAATCTACATTTATGTGTGACTTTGTCCTGACTGAATCTTTAACGTCGAGAGGAACCGGTAAAAGAAATCTTGAGATGATATTGCTTTTGTATCTTTGACATTCACTTAAATAAGATTTTTCTTTGTTAAAATTTTGAAAGGGGTAAATTGAGGAATTCTGTGAAATTTCAAAATTTTACCACATCTTAGGAACTAATTGAGACACTGGCTTATGGATATCATCATTAATTAAAATATCTAAAAATCAGTCGTTGGTTTTACGATATTTCACTTTTCAATGTGTGCGTTTACATTTTTCAGTATTTTTTCGTCAACCCTAAAATCTCAACTCCTATCTTTTCTATAACACTGCATACCTAAGAACCAACGAACACTTCCATTTCGTCCAGGCATATACTTTATTTGGAGTCAGTTTGGCTCAAAGGGTAGAGCTCTGAGTTGCGAACTGGAGCTCTCCGATGGGGTGGGGATGCATCACACTTCAACATCGACTGATTCCCAGTTCTACTCAGTTTGTCGTCAAACGAGTACAGGGTCTATCCTCTGGTTAAACTGGCCAGAGCGCGATGCTGGCCACATCTCCTCCTCCTAGGGCTGAGACCCAGTAATTGCGGAGCTCTACCCTCCGCGAACCCCTTGAGCACCTTCGTGGCATGTTGTGGGACAGTTTGACTTCGACAATCTTATTTTCTTAATAAGAAAATAATAATTTAACATAGTCAATACAAAAATTTTTGCGTACAATAATTATGAGTTCAAAATGCAATTGTGTTTTCCTTCATGAATCCTCTTAGATCGTAAGACTCGTCCCACTCTCCGTCGCCCGATAGGAAGGCGTCGCCAAATTCCTCCTCCGCCCACGGGCGATGCTCGGAGGGCGGGTCGCGGGCGATATGTGGCAGTGAGAGGGCGAGACGGCGCGTGTTGGGAAAGGGGTCAGGGCTGGGGCGGTCTGCCATTCGCTCACGTAAACGCACGCGCGCTGCTCAAGGATGAGTCACGCGGGAATGGGAGGGCGTGAGTGAACGCACGGGAAGACAACCTTTGCACTACACGACGGACGGACGGACGCCACCCTCACACGCCGCGGCATACACAAACGTAACTAGAACACCGTTAAATCAATATGTGACAATTCCAGCCAGCAAAAGTAAATCAAAATATAAATTTATTCCAAAAAAAGTTACAACCTGCGTATGACCACGTGGAGGACAATAAACTAATTTACTCTCCGGAAGCAAGCAAGGGACCATCCCATCAATTGTGATCAAGGGCTCTACGCAGAGGGATTTAACATTTTAGCACATTCCTAGGATAACGATAAAAATTGTTCAGTACGTATTATAATAGCAACAAATTCGTATCTAATAAAACACAAGATGTACGTTTTATTATCGAACTATAGCTTATACGGAATGTATTGTTTAAAAATCGTGGCCATCACATAACACTGAATTCAAAAATAATTATTACAATAGACAACCGCCCTTATGCGAGAGCCCAGGGGGCGTGCGCATAGAATCCGTCTCAACTCGGAGGAAAACCAGAGCAAAAAACCTGAGGCAGGATTGGGCTACAGAATTGATGTAGACAACCGAGCAAATGTTGAGTAAAGATAAAAATAAACTTATATGAATAATTAGAAATAATAATAAGTCGCAAGGAAATCGTTTAATTGCTTGAAATTCAGATTTCATTATGTCAGTTACTATGGATAAAATAATGCAATGCACTTATGCAGTTGCGCATCCAGGTTTTGTCTTTAGAGGATGTTATGAACAAGATCTAGACGCGTTTGCGATGGTCCCACATACACTCTTAGTTCTCCACTCCACTGGGAGAGTGTAGCAAGTAAATGGTACATCTTTGCTGTACTAATCGGGCATGGCCATTACTACAATAATTGAAAAATAACAAACAATTACTGATATAGCCTTTTCGTATTCATGTACATATAATACAAATGTTACCTGTTCATCACCATATAATTCGATTATGGAAAGAAATTTATAATCATAATTCTTTATCCTTGAGAAAGGACCAAGGTACATTCCTTGCTCTTCATCCGAGGAGTTTTTAGACGAAGACAATATTTGCAATAAACTCATAGGATTCATGATGGATGTGTTAATCTCAGACTCACCTAACCTCAACGATGCCTAGTAAGTTTCGACAGCCAAATGGATCAATCATATCCCCGCATTATTGTAATTTCGATCCTGACACCCGTTCTCAGGAAAAAGATTAGGAACAATTTGGTTGGTTCAGTTGTGAAAATGCAATTCCCAATGGTTACCGTTATAAGTCTTTCCTTAGGGACATTTCAAAGTGGATATACTCATGCCAGACTTATCACAGAATCCACTTTACTGAAGGAATCAGCAGTTTAAGGTATTGTATCCGTAAAGCGAAGTTCATAGATATTAAAGGAAATATAATTGCTGACGATGTATTCCTGACATCACGGATCAAAAAAAACATTAGAATACTTTTTAAACCCCTGAAGGAAGAATCATTATCATTTGGATTACAAATAAATCAAGGAAAAACCAAATATATAAAATGTAAAACTGGTGAAATTATCTCACCAGAAAAAGCATTTGACGATGAAAAGTGCCAGTAAGTCAGTTCCTTTAAATATTTAGGTTCAATTTTAAATCAAAGTAATTCCATCGAAGAAGAGATTTCCGAGAGAATTGCAGCTGGTAATAGAGCTTACTATGCTAATATGGAACTTTTCAAGAGTAAGCTGCTTTCAAAAAGTGCAAAGCTTACACTTTACCAAGCTGTTATAAGACCCATAGTAACATATGCGGCAGAAACGTGGACTCTCAAAGGAAATAGATATCAGAAGACTAAATGTCTTCGAGAGGAAGATCATGAGGAGAATATATGGTCCGGTGCAAGAATCAGATGGTACCTGGAGAATCAGATACAATTACGAAATTGACAACCTCATCAAGTGAAAGAATATGATAAACCATATAGTAGCACTCAGACTTGGCGGGTTTGGACACATGCATAGAATGCAGGATGAGAGAACAGTAAAAAAATCAACAACTAGTACCCTGCATCAACAAAGAAGAGAGGAACGACTAGGTGGAGGAAAGACGTCTTGAAAAACATCAAAGAAATTGGAATCACGAACTGGTCCGTATTGGTGCAAGACCGAAAGAGATGGAGAACTGTCGTGGAGCAGACCAAAACATCAAGAGAGATATAGTAGAGGCTATTAAGAAGAAGATCCGTGAAAGCGACTGGACTCAAGTTTCCCCAAACATGTTTCAAATGATAGTATGAAACATTCTCTATCCCCATCCAATTTTCATATCCTTCCGGTGCAAAACTGAATTATTTCACTTTAAATTACTATGGGTTTATATGGAGAAAGTTTTGCCGACATATTTTTTTAATATCCTGATACAATTATAGCTTAACACAGCGAAATAAAACACTCAAACAGCGAATGGAAATAGAAACGCAATAACTTAAAGATTTTTATACCTTATGGGGCATTACAAGAATAATTCACCAAAAACTGTGGGAAACACTGTTCCAACGGAAATGGCAGCCGCGTCACGTGACCCTTGTCAAAGAAAGAGTCAAACGACAATCTAAATTTGTTATGAAATTTTGAAATAACAAAATAATCGTCCTCATCCGACATTAAAAATGAAGACTGCGAATGATTAATTAATTAGTAATCATTTTGTTGAATATTTCCAACATTCGTAAATAGTTGACAACTTGACTCCAGTCAACGAGGATATAATAGCTTAAAAGAAAGAGGAAATGAGTGTGTGAACAAGTAACATTCTATGCTTCGTTGCTCATTAACATATTTCACGCGCGTAAAAATTAACGATCGGAGGATCCCAAAATAGTGATACAATACAGTGACGATAATGAGTCAGAAAAATATGTTTTTTATTCGTTCATTAAGCATTTTTCGACGGGCCATAAATAAATAAACAATGCATGCAGATGTTATTTACCCAGGATGCATTTGAGAGAAAACTTAATAATCATAACGCAATATCACCCGAAGTACTGTATCGAAACTAAAACATGATGACGACATAACGTTATACTTTTAGCGAACAATTAAACCGATATGGCATAAAATACCTTCGGTTACCCCGCAGCAACAGGAGAATGAAATTTTGAACATTGACGAAGCATTTGCCTGCGTACTCTTAACTCAAATATACAATCGCAGGTTTCAGCATGATGAGATATGAAGTGAAAGCGACACGGATACGCAACGTATTTATTATTATTTATTACTTGATTTTAGGCGAGGTTCAGGTCATGAGGCACCGTGACTTCGATGAGCAAATTGGGTTGACGGGGAACTTAAGTTAAAGCGCTATTGAATAAGAGAAGCGTGATTCATTTTGATCAACGGTTCCATTCAGTTGAATCTTCTTTTCTTTTCCTATCTTCCCATTATCCCCCCATTTCTTGTAGAGTCGTATTTGGGGGATGAGACATCTGAATACTTTGTAGTGGGAAATTTCGAGAGTGACAAATGTTCTTTCTGTCAAACCTCGAAGAGGTGCAACTTATGAAGGAATGAAAGTGCGGACTGAATGGATAAGAGAAACGATCGACCTGCTTTGTCGTCTAACACGAATATCATTTGGATCACAACGAATTGATTTGGATCGGAACTCATGAAATAAGGACATCATTTTTTCACGACATAATTTTGTCTTAAACGTATAAACTGATAAAAATGGCATCACTCATTGACTTTCAACAACATCAAATACAGAACAATGTTGAAGAAACGATGAGAAAACAGGAGGGGTGAGATGGTTTCCTGATTATGCAGAAATGTAGAGAATGGGTCCATCAACATAAGGAACATAAGTAACTTCAACTTAAAATTTCTTACATTACTAAATTGTAAAAAGAATGAAACCAATTAATAAGTGGAAAAGGGTGAAGAGGAGAGTGGTTTGGTTGGAATGAGGGGAGGGTAGATCATGTACAAGACTTACGCTGATAAGTTGACCTTAAGGTCGTTTCAGTTAACATTCACATTGAGTCACTTAACATCTTATGAATATTCCAGAGAAAAAATTGTAAAGCTGTATTTTCCATTCGTTGTTATTTTAAGTAAGTGATTAACGAAATAAAGTGAGAAAGATTATTTCTATCTGCGAGTAATGTCTAATGGAGATATTGGAGCTTAATTTCACCTTCTTCGATTTCGCATTCCACAACCGTTTAGACCGAGTTTCTGCGTAATATTTCTGACCGATGGCTTGTTCTTTGCGAATAATAAATTCTACACATGATTCTGTGATCTCATATTGCCTTTCATTCGAGTCATAATATCCCTCCATTTCGCTTGATTCAGCGTCTCATATTATTAATAAATGCAACTGTGACCCTCAGGTCAAAGGTGACATCGTGCTAGAGTACATGACCCGACACGATCGCTCAGTTCCGTGGGACGCAGGCTCGATAAAGACGGCATTCCGATCAGATATAATCAAAAGGAAAAAATGAACTTCTACATATAGAGAAAGAAATATACAGGTTGATCCCGAATTTATGGCACAAACTTTAAGGGTTTGTACAGCGCACTGTAACAATCATTCATTGCGGAGGAATATGTGGGCGCAAGTGATGAGGTGCGACGCAAACACAAGAAATAAGAGATGAAAGAAAAGACAAAGTGTTTGTTGACAGCTCCGTTGACAACGCATAAAGAAGACTCTTCAGATGTTCCCATAAAGAAGAAATGCTTGCGTCACTGTGGTATAATGATTGTTACAGTGTCCTGTAACAACCCTTGAAGTGCGTATCAAGAATTCGGGTTCATTCTGATTAACACGGTGTCGAAAGTCACCTCAAGGGAACCTTCATCCACACACAATAGAACATTTGCAAGCCATGTCACTGCGTGTGGATAGTCCCGTCCTGGCCCGGGTTTTGCTCTGGTTTTCCTTCGGTTAGAGGCTGATTTCTTATACAGGTTCTCTAGGCTTTGTCTAGGGACATGTCTATTGTAACAATAAATCGTGAATTTAGTGTTATTTCAATTCTTATGATTTTTAAGCACTATACTCAGAATAATCTATAGTTTGATAAAAATTTGTACATGTAAAATAAATTTTATTTGTTAAATTACAAACATTGTGACATTCTATTACTATTATAACTCGCAGCTAACTTTTTATCTTATCTAGGAATTTTTGCTGAAATTTTTGAATCCGCCTCTGCCTTAGGGCCCTTGATTGGAGTTGTTGGGATGGTCCCTTGCTTGCTTCCGGAGAGTAAATTAGTTTATTGTCCTCTACGTGGTCATACGCAGTTTGTAACTGTTTTTTTTACAATAAAGTTTATTACCATTTAAGGATATTCGAGCACAGGAATGTTTTTTGTTTTTTTTCATTTCTCCCGAGCTCTTGTCATTAAATCAATACTAATAAAGGTTAATTATTTGGAACGACTGTTGCATGGAAATCGGTATAAATAATAGATGAAGTTATTTGAAATTTCAAAGAAATCTTTTTAAGGGTTATTGCAACAAAAAAAGCAAAGTATGGTTAATATTGATGAATTACAAGAGCAGAAAACAATTCAAATTGGATACTAATCTGTAGATGCGAACCTTCTCTCGTATACCAGTTGACTGTGTATCTTACTCATGTGTCCGCCACAGTTTGAATGCTATATGTGAGGTGGATAATCCACTGGACATGTAAACTACACGGCCGAAGAAAAATTATAAGAAGTCTGTGAAGAACACTTGTTTTGAAATACATAACCTAAAAGTGAAATGAAAACCAAATTATTCATAGCTCTTAACTATGAGTTTCATTTATCAAGTATTACGTGTCAAGTATATTTTCCTTGTACCTGCATTATACAGTAATTCATAAGTACATACTATTAGCATTAAATTGTGTGTATATTTGTAGGTTTTCTTCCTGCTATTTAATATGATAACGCGAAAGTAGCGAAATATTGAAATTAACTAATGAATATAGAATATCATATAAGAACCCCGGGAAACTCCGAGCAAATGAGCCTAAAAATACAAACTTGTTGACTGGTGATTTAATACCCACTGTGGGGTAAAATATATCATTTTCTGGGTACCAAGTTTTCTTTAAATGTTGATCTAATTTTTTGTAGGTTTGTTTAACAATGCAAAAAAACATATTTGATTTTTATGTTTTATTGGCGAATTGTTTTAAAATTTTCAATGTCCAGTAATGTTTTAGTTTTCATTTCAAATCCTGTGGAACGTCGGGTATATCTGGCAGAGAACGAATAAGCATCGTTTCTAGTCGCCAATGTAGAAGGAATAACGGGGCGTTCGGCTGCGGCAAAACACAAGCGGAGCCTTCGTTAAGTACTTTACGAATCAGCGCAAGTCGCTACCATACTCATGCATGGAACGCACGTAGGCTAACCTTCGAAGAGATGTAGCCTTGTTACACGGAAATAAGAGCAACGCTTCACGCTGTATGGTTCATTAATGACGAAGAGCACGATCATAAGAAGTAAAGATGTGAAAGGAGGAAGGTTTCACTCCTCAATGGAACTAATGGAAAATTTTATTTCTTAGGGCCACACTATTAGGGAATCGTTATCACTTAATTATTGCAGTAGTGTCAAAAAAACTGATAACAATTTCAAAACTATATTCTTGCATGCAGCCCATACTACAAAGGGCAAAAATGGAGGAAGGGAAGAAACTATAGAGAAATGAAGAAAAAGGAAAATGAACAGATAAAAAAATATTTCAGACACACAACCCCTAGTAACATCATAAGAAACACTAGAAATAGACGTAGCACTAAAAGAAAATAAAAAAATACAAAACATAAAAAAACAGAAGTAACATAAAAGAAGGAAGAAATGGTGCAACTCACATACGTAGGTGGTGCGATACATGACAGGACATGTGAATGTCAATATCTATGTAAAATTGGACAGTGGAGTGAACCGCGTTGTAAACGCGAGGGATTAGTACAGGACGGTGAGCGTATCGTAATTTGTGGGACTGCCCGATGTGTGACCAGGGAGGAGCTGGATACGTGTGTGGAATGAAGATGGGGAGGACGACTATAAAACGAAAAGACGAGTTGATTGACAGAAAGGAAGCACTTGAGAAACTTAAAAAAAACTTAATATTTGCCTAAATGTTACATTTGCTATCAATAAACGCGGTGAAGAGAAAATCGAACGCAATGGAAAACTCGTAGCGTTTTAGAGCCGCGCTGTCCAACCGGCGGCTTTAAGATAAAAAAATTCTACGCTGTCAGAATTCACATAACCCGTGAGAGAAAATAGAAAATTGTGTTCGGAATTATCTCGTCCCATATTACATTTCACTATGATACTAAACATTAAAAATACTCCTTTAAAATAAAGAAATATACCACATAATTCTTCCAGCATAAAATAAATTTGCCAATGAGAATCAAAATACCGCGTTACAGAAAAATAAATTTGACCGAACAGTATTATTCGTCGTATTGTAATGAATTATTCTTCGCGATAAGTTGTAATATTATATTGTAAACGATGTATTTTGTATTTTATTTAATTATTATGTACCACACACTTATCTAATATTTGTTCGGCATTCAGTCGTCATCCTAATTAAGTTTTTTTCTGGGTTTTCCTCAATCGCTTAAGTTTAATCCCGGGACGATCCCTAGTTTGTTACCCCAGAGTAAAGTAATTTGCTAATCCTCCCTTTTCGTGGTATAATTTATGTATACGTTTATGAATATATTAATGTATGTATTATTATTTGTGTTTTATTACCATATATTATTTTTTTGACGATGGTTTTTCAGGTGGAAGAGCAAAAGGTCTGATGGCTTGAGCCTAACCACGAAATAAAAGATTATTATTATTCGCCGGGCAACATTTCGCCAAACGCCGTCCCGTGTCCATCCGATCGATTGGAAGCGCGTGGAAAATGGTCCACGGGTCAGCAGAAGTTGGGCAGCCCTGGTTTCGACAGTAGCTATCTTTAAGGTAGTGTAAGAAAAAATTAAACACTAAACTATCTGAAATCGTCACAATGAAACAGTTACGTGTATTTATTGTGATTTGAACATAAAAAAAACGTACTTCACTAGCCATTTAAACGAAGTAATAGCAATTATAAATGATGTTGATATTTCTTGCGTCTTATGGATAAAACCCTCGTTTTCAAAAAATGACTAAATTTTAAAACACGAAAGTGATGGAAGTTTACTTAGATTTGTAGAAAATCCGTAGTATTTTTACCTCACTTTTATCTATAGGTCAGCGGACATTTCAGAAAGATATTTCTCTGGAGAGGCATAAATGACGAAACCGCTGTGCTCGGCCGCCATGTTTCTACATACTCTCGTGCATTTCAAACGAGTCAAGGGAGTTCCTGAATACTGTTTGTACTGTAGTATTAACTAATACATAGAAATGAAATCATGATTTTTTTGTTCATTATTATTCATATCGTTGTGTTTTAAAACAATTGGGATAATATTAAAGAAAACATTTATACATATCCGTGATTAGAGTAACATTAAGGTGCTGGTCCCACCTTAACGATACATCTACAGAAGACGACGAATATTTTCAGCAGATATCAATAGTAATGCAAGAGGGATTATTTGCGGACGAAGTGACGGGAACTATACTAATAACACAATACAAGGAGCCTCGAGTGAAGAATTGTTACGAAAGAAGAGAGAGAAAACACTGAAGAAGCGTGATGGGTGGAGGTGAACCACTGAGGAGCGGCGAGTTAAGGTAACGCCTCATGGGACTTACGAAACAGTGCAGGAGACATTGCATTCAGCGCGTTTGCTTCCACTGGAGTGAAACAAGGAAACTCCACGTTCCAATCACTGTATACGGAAGACATCTGAGGTCCAGTGGTAGGGTCTTCGCTTCCACGATCACATTGAGTGGTAGAGAGCGGGTTCTATCCCTTCCCGGTCCAACTAGATGAGGTTTTCAGATGGGGTTCTCCTCACTTACTCCAGACAAATGGCGGTTCGGTACCATAAGTTCCCAGATATCCCAACATCTCTCCTTCCCAATTCCTTAACCCGAGTTCAACGGTTAGTTGGAATAGCGCGCGTCATGGCCTGAACCTCGCCAAAAGGCATAATATAATAGTTTAAAAAGTCATATGAACATATTGAATATGTGTTGAATAAAAAAGTGAGCACACCAAGAAAACAAAGCTTAAAATTTTATTTAAGAGGGGTCAAACACGAGAAATATCATACATGTTATCACTGTTTGGTATTTTTTAAAAGCAAAAAGATTATTAAAAAATTAGATAACAAATAATTTGTTCCCCATCTATATCATTGGGTAGTATAAACGTCTAGGCGGTACAGGTCAACTGCACCTTTTTCCTTTAATCGAAAGAAAAGACATATCTATTAAAAAAGTCTAATAAAATTTTTGCGTTTACTGATTCGTTTCCGAATAAATTGCAGATAAAGTTGTTTGGGATCGATTCTACCCACTTCACCCGTCATTTAGAAAGTTTTATTTCGCACCGACAGAATGCAGATTCCGTCATTCTTCTATAGTGTTCAGGGGGTTCAAATGAGTTCCCGAAATTGCAAATGGGCAACTCTGCTATCCTCGCATTAATTCAAAACCATGTTTTCAAAGCTGAACCATCCCACATCTAGTACAAGTACAAGCAGCGTAGTGGTACAAGAAAAACGTCCTGCGTTTTTAGGAGAAAATATAATCATGACTCAAACTAATAAAAAAAAATACACGTCACAGTTTTGCAAAAAGAATTTGCATAATAAACACATAACAGAAACAAGTCTAATGCGAGACTTCGTCTTTGCTAGTAATGAACTATCTTTTACCTGTTTGCTGAAAACTAAGGTCGTTTTTCTCTACTATTTATGTTCGGTAGAGCAGGCGTGAAACATCGTCCAGACAAACGAGTCTACTATAGACGTATCGACAAAAATCTCAAAAATATCACGTTTCTTCCAATCATTTCCGGTTATAAAAAATTAATATTCATTCTTGAAACGAATTTTTTCACTAGTGACGAAGCAGAAGAAACTGAGAAATCCGATTATTGTAGTTGTTTCTTCTTCTTCTACGACGTGTCTCGCGCTTTTCTCAACTATCGGACGTCAGTGGTCGATAACGAAAAATCCGATATCAGTAGGATATTTTTCAATAAGGAAAACATTATATAAAGGAATAATTGGGTTAAGGATGTGTCTGTGTTGTTCGTCACGTTGTTCTTTCCAAAGTTCAACGAGATAGGAATGGAAGAGAATCTTTCACCTTCAGGGTTCCAGTAGATTACGAACTCCTTTTGTAACACACTCCGATTATGCAGTTTTTTATACTCGTATACACTGGCGGATCTATGTGTGTGGGGGGGTGGGGTTAGGCCAGGGGGGCTATCCCCCCCCCACACACTTATTTGACCTGAACTTTTAACTGATACAATTAAAGCAGATAAATGGCATACTTTGTAAAAGTGTTACCAGATAAATATTTTTTATTAATTGTAATTGTTGTTCGTTATAATCCCTATTGTTGTCAATAATATAATTAATATTGCTATTAATAATACCAGACTAATAAAATTAATAATACCATATTAATAAAAATAATAAATATTTGTTATTGTTATTAATAATACCAGATTGATAATTCGTTTGATGCATTTCATTTAAAGGTAATATTTATTATGTCGTAAAACCGTGATTTTTAAACAAAAATTTTCCCCGGTTAGCACTCCCCCCACTTCCCCCCACCTAGATTACGGTCTAGATCCGCCAGTGCTCTCGTGTTCCCTATTAATTGGTGAGTACGGCTCAAATTCTCACAGAAATTTTCATGGAATTTTTACGATGTGTGCTTTACACTTAAAGTAAAGCGATTTAATTTCAAGATGGAACACGGGATTGAGAAGAACAAAATAGAGAGCCAGAAAATTTCAGACGAAGTTCTCATGCATCAAAGAGTTCAACAAACAACCTGACGATGAGCTTCAAGAGAATCTAACACAAATGTTAGAAACAAAACCCTATTTATTACGAAAGAACCCTTTAATTCTTACGTGCCATACTGTTTACAACTTTGTAAACAATCATCATTACATTTTGTTAAATCAAACCTACGTCACAACAATTCACACTTAAGTTTAACCAAGTCACACGTCATTTCACACAGAAATGTCTATGTCAAATGGAATATTATATTCCCTGGTCGAAAGTATACTCTCATATTTAGTACGAAGATGTGGTGGTATATGAAGTTTATGCCTTTAAGGTTGATAGATGGGGAATGGATAACGTAGAGTTATGTTGAAAAAATTAACAAGGTATCTTATATTATACTAGCTGACCCAACAGACGTTGTCCTGTCCAAAATTCAATAAATTTGTTTGTGATCCATTTGTGAATTTGTGAAAAAAAAAAAGAATCAAACAAATATGTCACTTCAGTTATGCCAGTTCGTCACTTATGACCGAGAATGCATACAAAAATTACGATTTTTGCAGTTTCTCCGAATTTTCCAACTTTCCTTCGTAATTGTCCCGAATTTTTTTTCTTAATACTTTTCCAGGATCATAACGAACAAAAAACAAAAACAAGTTACACATATCCATCGTTCGAATCGAGAGTCTTAAGTTCATACAAAAATCGTATTTAAAAAAAACACTTTCAGTTTTCCCCAAATTTTTCGATTTTCCAGACAACTTTTCCAATTTTTTCTTTCCCTAAAAACTTTATTCTGACTATTAGGAACACATTAAGAAAAATTAGCTAAATCGGTCCAGCCGCTCTCAAGTGATGCGCTTACCAACAAACAGAATTAATTTTTATTTATATACATTGTAACAGTTTGTAGATTGCTTTATAGTATATTGATTTTGTTTACGTTGTTTATTGTGAAAATATTTCTCATTTTTCTGCTAATCTACAGATGGCGATATATATTGTTGTCTTTTATAGCCCTGATGATTGTTAAGTAAATCTAAACGTGGGCATAGATTTAAAAAAACCCTTTAATTCATGACCAAGCCCTGAAAAAATAATTGTTTTCCGCATTACAGCAAACGGGAGTGGGGAAGGAGGAAAAGCGACGGTAGGAGAGAGAAAGAGACAGTCTCTGGGCCACATGTGAGCGTATAGCTAAAAACGGACCAAGGCCTACCGGTGAATGCGTGTATGATCTCGTTGGGCCACGCGTAGCGAGGCGAAAGGAGCATGCAAGAAGACGCTGGAAGGGGCGACTACGCAACGCGTCTCATTTCCTTCCTAGTGAAAGAATACACAGTGAGGCGAGAAGAAGGTCGACCTTCGTCGTACGCATGATTCTCTTCGCATTAGAACTAATTATAATTTAAGCCAATGCTTTAAATATTACGGAAACGATGAGTTTCACACTGATCCAGTCACTGTCATTTTAAAAAGGTTTAATATCTCTATCAGCTGAGAACCCTCATCCTGGCCCAGGTTTTTCTCCGTTTTTCCTTCGGGTAGAGGCGGATTTCTTATACAGGTTCTCTAGACTTTGTCTAGGGGCGTGTTTATTGTAACAATAAATCGTGAATTTAGTGTT
>NNCF01126461.1:33865-50168 GCA_002313205.1 Laupala kohalensis
TATTATTATTATTATTATTATTATTATGAAACTCAAGGATTTTCCCCCTTTACAATATATTAAAACAAGTCTAAAAGATTAACCATTAATTTTTTCCTGTGAATTTTTAACCTACGCACTAATCAACTCAATTCCATCCAAAGGTGTCCTCAAGATTCATGTTTGCCTCATGTATATAAGGCGTTTGCCTGACGATGGCCCATAGAGGGGGTCAAAACGTTGCGTAGTTTCTTTAATAGATAATAAATTCATTCTGTGAAAACTGGGTCGTTAAATTCAATAATTATGTCCTTAGTCTTCATTGTGTTCTGCATAATTTCTCCCAAGTATCCTACACGTAAAGAAGATATAAGAGGACCAAACCACTCGATCTTGTGTAGTGTCCCAAACAGAACACAATTAAATGAAAATGGTGTCAAGTCAGGAATCGAATCGAGTCTGGGATTCGTACATTGAATGCAGAGATGTTAACCACTACACCAACCGTTCTCCATCTGTACACCATTTCCATTCAGACTTAAACCACGGAAGTCCTGAGACACATTCCCATACCGGAGATAAGTAAATCAGGCGACACACTATTCTGTATACGCTTAAGTACCGGTTTAGGTCTGAGTGGAAATGGTGTACAGATGGAGAACGGTTGGTGTAGTGGTTAACACCCTTGCGATTAATGCAGGAGTCCCGGGTTTGATTCACGGTTTGTTGCCATTATACTTCGTTGTGTTCTGTCCGTCACACAATACACTACGCAAGATCAAGTGGTTTGGTCCTCTTCGGTCTTCGAGTTTGATTTTGGTTATCCATCAGCTGAAGGGCTTTTGCATTTACATGAAGTTGAAACCTTGCTTTCTGTTTGCCTCCAAATCTTTTTATTTCATCCCTAATTGTTGGGATTACACGATCTCAATGGTGATCGAAGCTGCAAACGTGTCATGACGCGTTGACCGTATTTTGCAAGACCTTTTGTTTTTGAAAAGTTTGAATGATGTTGATGTTACTATCACTTGCACATCCCCACAACTGGATACCATATAGCCATACAGGTTTTACGACTTCATTATAGATTAATATCTTATTATACACTGCCAACTTGGAGTTTCTTCCAATAAGCCAATAATGTATTTTTATAATCATCAATTATAGGTTTCTGATGGTTAAAAAGTCCAGTTGTATTTGTATGTTTAATTAGAAAATTGGTCATTTTTAAGTAACTGTTTTGTTAATTTTGACTTTCAAGTAACAGCTATTTTTAAGTTTATTTCATTATTAAGAAAAATAATTTGTACTCGATGTTATATTTTAGTTTTTAGTTCCTTAATTAATTCCAGGTGTCACGGAGAGCGACTGTTTCTCCTTCATTCTTTCTCGAAAGACCAGCACTCGACTCAAACATGTTTTTTATAAATTGCATGTTCTTATGCTCCAGTTAGCAGCGTATTCTGGCAATTGCGGCTAATTCATATTCCAATTATTATATTGTATTTAATTCTGTTTGGAGTATTTACTTGTTGTCCTAAACTGAAGTAGGTTGTACTTGGACTCGAAGTGACTTATAGAATTATATGGAGAGATTAATAAGATGGTCAACTATATTGGAAATTAGTCAATCATGATGGATTTGTGTATTAGGGATGAATCATGGTGCGTTGAGTAGTGTTCGAAAAAAAATATATTTTGGAAGTTTTAAATGATGTTTACATTGCTGGTGGCAGTGTTTATCCAAGCCGGACTTGCATATATGTGTGTGTGTGGGTCTTTTAATGTTTAAGTAAAGTAGTAATTTTGGTTATTATTTTATTGAGGATGCTGAGTAAATAAGAGGATATAATTTTAATGCTTTTTCCGTTGATTTTTGAACGACGAATTGAATATGGACCTTCCAAGTAAGTCTTCTATCTATTAATACACCAAGTTACTAGACGGGTATCGTATTATTCATCCAAGGGAGTTGAGAACTGTTTATCGTCACTTGTGGTGAGTTTTCTGAGGGTAAACACTTTGGTTTTGATTTTCTTAGGGTTACTCTTTATGTGCAATTGTTTAATCCATCTTGAAAGAATGACGAGAAATTATTAAACATTTTCATGAGCCATTATCACTATGAGACGAATAAATAGCAGTGTAATCAACGTAAAGTGTAATATTAGAATTAGGAGAAGTTGGATGATCAGAGGTGTAGATGTTGAATAGAATAGGGGCTACTATTGATCCTTGAGGAGCGCCTGTGAAGATCCTCTATGTGTTTGAGTAGGTTTGGTAAATTTTGACTTGAAAGGTTCTGTGAGTTAATTAGCTGCAATTTTTTTAAAGATATTCAGACGTTGGATTTTGAAGTGAAGACCTTTATTCTATGTTATCGAATAATTTAGTGATATCTACGAAAACTGCTAGAGTGTGTTCTTTGGAAGAGAAACTATTGGCTATGTGCTCAACTATTATAATAAGAGAATAGATGGTTGAATAGTTAGGTTTAATTCCAAATTGGGTATAGGTAATGATGTCATTTCTATTCATAAAATCCACCGAACGAATTTGCTTTTCAAATTTCTTAGCTAGAGATAGGAGTATGCTAATGGGTATGTACTTAGTTGCACATTTAGGGTTAGTTAGAGGTTTGTTTATTGGTAATATAACTGCGAGTTTCCGCATTCGTGGAAAGTAATCTAAACAAAGGGCTGAGTTGAAGGTGGCTGTTATTGCACCAATGCAGCTGAAATGTAATTTCTTAAGTATCTGATTAAAAATATTGTCATGATTTTTAAGTTTTCAATTTCTTAATATTTTCTGCTACTGAAGGTGAAATAAGTCTTATTAGGCGTGGAGCTGTAATAGGAGGTTTATTCGTGTGTTCTTCTATAACAGTATTAAATTCTTGATCTGATGCGAGATTGGGAGTGAAGGTTTTGGCAAGATGTCTAGCGATTGTATGCGCTTTAAGAAGGTCTGAGTAAATTATTTTTGAACTTGTTTAGAGACTGGTATGGTATTGCGATCTTTGATAAAGGTAGTAATGGACAAAGCGTAATACGAAAACTTACCGAAAGTGATCGATATTAGTGTCAGTCATGTATAGTGTTCGCGGGTACTGAGATGAAGTATTAAACGCCAGGTACCGTCAAGAGTAAGTTCAGACTAGTTATTTTATTCAGTGTTTAAGAAGATCAGATAAGTAAAAACCTGGCAACGCCGGATAATCAGTTAGGATATAAATTCCATACTTATTAGTTCTTGAATTATTTGTAGGATATCTCTAAGTGGGTGTTTAGAAAAACATACATTTTTCTTAATTATATCTGCGAAAATAAAGGATTGAGGATACTATGAAACTCTTCATAGTCTTCTGTATACTTTGCCGTTTTGAAAGGTAATTCAATACATCTTTTTACTTCTTTCTAATGCAATATCTCAATTTCTCAAATAATTATAGCTCTTTGCAACTCTCTACTGATATATATCTGTCTCTTATACACATCTTATTTTTAAGTTTATTTCATTATTAAGAAAAATAATTTGTACTCGATGTTATATTTTAGTTTTTAGTTCCTTAATTAATTCCAGGTGTCACGGAGAGCGACTGTTTCTCCTTCATTCTTTCTCGAAAGACCAGCACTCGACTCAAACATGTTTTTTATAAATTGCATGTTCTTATGCTCCAGTTAGCAGCGTATTCTGGCAATTGCGGCTAATTCATATTCCAATTATTATATTGTATTTAATTCTGTTTGGAGTATTTACTTGTTGTCCTAAACTGAAGTAGGTTGTACTTGGACTCGAAGTGACTTATAGAATTATATGGAGAGATTAATAAGATGGTCAACTATATTGGAAATTAGTCAATCATGATGGATTTGTGTATTAGGGATGAATCATGGTGCGTTGAGTAGTGTTCGAAAAAAAATATATTTTGGAAGTTTTAAATGATGTTTACATTGCTGGTGGCAGTGTTTATCCAAGCCGGACTTGCATATATGTGTGTGTGTGGGTCTTTTAATGTTTAAGTAAAGTAGTAATTTTGGTTATTATTTTATTGAGGATGCTGAGTAAATAAGAGGATATAATTTTAATGCTTTTTCCGTTGATTTTTGAACGACGAATTGAATATGGACCTTCCAAGTAAGTCTTCTATCTATTAATACACCAAGTNACTTTACGATAGATTTCCATCACGAAGTTCTATGAACTATTTTCATGTCAGTAATTTTTACGGGAAATTGGTACTCGTATTTGTGCTTTTCGTTATGTTTCATACCTAATGCTTACGATATTTCTCAAGTTAGCATTCTGAGCTGATGAAACACTTAATGTCGTGTTAGCCAATTAAGTCAAATTTGTGTCTATATATTTATTTTTTGCAAGACATTTTTGTTTTGCATTTTATTCGTGTGGATAGTGACAGATTTCTTGAATTTTTGTGATTGCATCATGATCACATATTGAGATATTTTCTTTTTGGCACCCAACAATCACCAAAAGTTTCCGAGGGCAGTAACTGGGTCATATACGGTTACATCATAACTGAAAAGTGGGGTGGAAAACTTTCAAGATTTATTTAATATGACATAAATTTATATTATGAAAAAACCACATACTGATTCAAATAATTTACTCCTCAATGTATGAAATGAGTTGAATCAATCCAGCAAATTCCTATCACGTAACATCATATACTTTTAATTATCATTTGTCATGTGACATTTTGATACTTTAAAACTCATGTCATAACTGTAGTTAACAAGTTTTAAACTAATATTGATAAGCGTTTCCTTGCTATGACAACCCGATACAAGAACACTCTCGAACAAATGCCGATCAAATGTCAACCGACCTAATTAAAGTAATTGCTTCGTAACAACAGCACAGGAGCGAACAATAAAATAATAATTTCATATATTATTTAAGGTATTCTCAGAACCATACTTTATCTGAACCATATCCGATACATTTCAAGACTGTTTTTTAAACACCTTTTTTCTTATTTTCGCAATATACTGAACGTACACCGCTTTGTTCGAGAGAATTTTGTACATACATTTTTTTCTTAAATCCCTATCCAACATAGGCTATAATTGATTTTTTTTAATCATTTCAAGAAAGTTGTTGGAAGGTCCATACGGACGCGTCCTGAAAGGCATGTGCCGAATTTCGAATCTTTAACATTTCTGTTTCTGTCTACGCGAGTCCCGCAAACAAACTCTCTGTTTTATGCATTCCTGCTGAGTACTCGCGACTTTGCACAAAATGAACCAACCATTATGTCCGCTTTACACGGTCCATGTTACGTACTTTTTCGTGTGATACGCACCAGACTGGACGCAGATTGTATGGAAAGGTTCAAGCTTACTCTTTTCTTCGGTACGACTCCTACAAATTGACTACCGCACACCTCTGTCTACTAGTTGCGGCGTCCATGTTCTAATCCAGTCGATTAAAATAGTGTGCTTAATGATATTTTTTTTTCTGTTGCTGTGCTCCCTGGTTAATTTAAATTCGAAAATCAATCATAGTGAACAAAAGACTATGTTAAAATAAACAATTCGTTTGTTTATTTTCGTTTTTCAATGAAGTCTGTTTCCGTGCTCAGAGACTTGGTAGCCCAGTTGCGGTTAGTTGTTTGTTGCGCTCCCTGCGACATTGAGAGACAACTTACGCTAACATCATTCATGTCTCGTCCAATACCGTGAAAAACGCTTATTTCGGAACGTCCATTTTCTGTACACGCAGATGACGTCAAACGTGATTCAATTAGTCGCAAATTGTCTGTAAAATGGACCATGTAATACGGAATTTAAGATATATTCGCGTAATACCACTCAGAAGAACTCCTGTGTGGTTAACTACGAGTATAATACGTCTATTTTATCGTTTTCACGAGTTCATACCAGCACGTTCTATTTCTTGAAGGTTGATTGTGACTAGTGGTAGAGTTTCCTGTTAGTTAACCCTTAACTGGTGTCGTAAATTTACTTGCTTGACAAGTGTCGTGGGGACTACGTGACCCCCCGAGGGACGTTTGCTGGTTACAACCCAGTTTCAACAGCCAGACTGGATAAAAGCGTTGAAAACGGTACATTATACATCTACTTTATGAAATAAGCTATTTTTCCTCATAACTCTTCTTCTTACGTAGCATTTAAGTCCACAAAATTGTTTCAATTTTTGGTACATCGTTCTCAAGGGAAATAACTCTTTATCGCTTATCAAGTGAACTCTTGATTTGAAAAATTAACATATACCCTTTGCTAATCTCAGCATCTAATTAAAATTTAAAATACGTGCTATGTAACTGTTGTCGTGGGTATCGTGTGACCCTTTGTAAGCACGTATCTCCGTCCTTGGAAGTGCTAGAAACACCGCGAAACTCAAAGTAATGAAATTACTCAAAGTAGCGGGTGCGCAGTATCCTTATATTATATTAAGAAAATTGTGGGTTAAAATGGAATGAAGATCATTGTTTCCCATGAACGAACTCTTATAATTTCTATGAGTTTTTACATCTTCAAACAGTCGTTCCATCGAACTGACGATAGAACGGCGTTCCATTTGGTAGCAGCCAATAAGTCCGCACCAGAGAAATCCATTTGGTTGCAGCCAGTAGGACGATAGAACGGCGTTCACAAATGTTCAGTAACCTTGCACAGTCGCGGAACCTAGAGTTCTTCATCATAGACGTGAATATAAACTCTGTCGCAAGTTGTCCGTGAAAATGTGAGACAGAAGATACTAAGAGACGTCACTTTCTCAATCGAACACTCGCTTGGAAGAGGGTAAGGAGGGAAGGAACGCAATGGTATTGTGCGCAGCAGGCAGCAGTGAGAGAGGGCCATCGAGTTCCCCCCACCTAAGCCGATGTGCGAGAGAGAGACAGTTACCTTACATCTTTTTCCCTCCGGACGACCGGGTCTATTTATATTTAAGTCTATGTTATTCCTGTGAGAGAGAAGCGACGCAGACGTCACGTCATCGGATTGCTCCACTGAAACACCCCCACACACACACCATTATAGCGGGAATAGTCATAGTACAGCCTTTTAAGTCTCCTCGCCGTGAAACAGGACACGTTAGTTTCGTTAAGAGGTAGGATAAGTTAGAGTTGTCTGACTACTTGATTCAATCACAATTGACAAAATCGTTTATCTCAACTTATTTTTAACATTTTCACTCAATCATCTCTTATGTTTTTTAAACTGAAGTATGCACGTCATAGCGCAACGCCGGAACCTACATAAAAATTTGTTGCTAAGTCGTTGGCCAAGAAAAATATTTGTCACACTTACCGTTTCCGAGAAAAGTCTTAAGCTGGAGTATCCACATCTATATCTTTGGAACCTAGAGATACCGAAAAGCTCTTTGCGGAATAATTTATTGCTTATTTGTTGCTCATATGATACGCAAGAACGAAATTTTTCCTTCTTTTAGTTTGCGAGAAGAATATTATAGTTCAGCAAACGTATATCAGGAACCAATTGATATATCGAAATTCTGATTGGTGAATTTTTGTTTCCTGTATGTTACACTCACTCAAACGTTTTTCGTGCTACCTGTTTGTACTATTAATTAGTAATATTGTGTTACCAGAAACCAATATAGCAAGACAAGTCTTTAATGTTATGTTTCATTTATGATAGAAAAAGTGCGATGTAATTGGTAAGTTATCTGACAAAAAATACAGATAAAATAATGAGTTTGGCGAGTGGGAGAACTGCTCTTCTACAGGGCTAATCTAGTATTTATTGAATGAGTACACAACATGGGTATTATAAAATACTAAAAAAAAAGATTGTTTTTTCTTGAATTGGTATTATGTATTTAAATAAAATTAGACTAAAAATTGTCCAATCGCATTATGAGAGTGCGAGATCTATGAAATACCAATTATTTCTACCAACTATTCACGGCAAAATATTTTAAATTTGAGTTACGCAAAAAATTGTAAAAAACTAAAGCAAAGATTATATATCTTAAATGTAAACTATAGGGAATACAATAAATATGTAGTCGATTACAGCACATGTTTTCAAGAGTCGTGTTTAAGGCTAATGTTTCGGGTCGCCGTGCTTGTGTTGAATGACACCATGTTCGGGGAGACAGCTGAAATTTCCGGAGACGGCAACCGACTGACTTGCCTCTGAGCCTTCGTTCTGACTCGTGGATCACACCAAATAAAGGTTTTGTGGTTGTCGATATTTTCTAAAACTAATTTTTCTTACCTAAAAGATGTTAAGAGATTTTAAAATATCTTTATTGGATCATAATCTTTGAAAGAATAAAGGTTTCTTCTTCAGAAATATGTCTTCGAATTTTCGCTTAATAAATGAAAAAATACAGATACCTTACTATTTTTATACCAGCAATAATTGTAAGTTTAAATCGTCTATCTCATAAAATCGTGGTAGGATTTTGCCTAGAGTTTATATAAAGGGGTTTTCAACATCAGGAATCGAATGGCATAATTGTCAATCTTGTGAAAATTTGTTTAACAAAATTATTATACGAGCAATAAATGTAAGTTTAAATCTGCTTTCGTCTGTACACGAAACAGTGTCTTCCCTTGTGTCTGAGATACATCCGCTGGGCGCTCACCCGCGTTCTGTGGAATGTTTTCCGCTGATGCAATGAATAACACCACCGATGACTGAAATGTTAAATGACATATTCGGCAGTTGCGCTGACGCTGCTCCGCGACACCTGAGTAGTCATCAGTATATTAAGAAATAATATGAATAATTCATCGGTAAAATAGGAATCCATTTATTAAAAACGTACTTGAAAATATTCTTATATTGACTAAATGCGAGCGTTGCTCTATTCCCCAGTAAATGAATACTAAATTTAAGAAAACATATAAATAGTTTAGTAACGTATACAAATTTTTAAATATATATTTAACATAAATTTCATAACATTAAATTAACTTATCAAATTAATTATGAAAGAAGTCTATAAATTCATTCATTAAAATTTACTTTAAATTATTTTTGTAATGAATAAATCCAAGCGTAGGTCGGTCCACTGATATTATTATACTTTAAAGAGTAGTTTAAATTGATTATAGTGTATTATTATTATTATCATTATTTTAATTGTAATTTCTAACTTCCTTTCTATTCCTCAATGTTCCATTATGCCGGTCTTAGGCACATGCAACACATGCAGGTCCTTGGAGTCGCAAAATTTGAGAAACGGCCTCCTGGACAAATTTCTTACTTTTTGACCATCGATATCGTAGTAATGCAAAATGTAAGGTTATTAAACGTATGGACTTCTCAGTCCAAGATTAGAATGTTTTGCTGACCTACGCCAATCGATGAAATTACATTCGAGCTAAAGTTTTCTAGAGCATAACTTGCTTTTTTTCCTTCCAACGGAAAGTTTTAAGAATTCGATATGTTTGAACAGTTTATGAAATTGAAAACCACTTGTATTTTTTTTAATTTTAGTACATTCCGTGCGTTTAAACATTATTTTAACAATATTTTATTAAGTTTTGTACGTGTTGGTGAAAAAATTATTAAAAAATTCATGTCCTTAATTTAAAGGGATCGGAATTTGAAAGATAGTAAGATATAAGTACTTCCACATTTTAATATGCCACATAGTAAGGAAATAAAATATATTGTAATATTTAAAATGTTCGATTGAAGAAAACATGAAAGTACTGAAAACATGTTTTTAACTATCTCTTCTGGCAACCTGTCTGCAGTCAGCGCCGGATTTAGGTTTCCAGGGGCCCCAAGCAGTAAAGTTTTTACATTTTGTTTTCATCACATATTGATATTTTATTATAGAGACAGAGTGCTTTATTTTGTTTTTCTAAGCTATTTATAACTTTTGTAAGTTATTTAATATAAAAAGAGACATGAAATGGAGAGAAATTAAATTTTAAAGGAATATTCACTTACATTTTAAACATAATTTGCAATTGAAAATCTAGAAAAAAATGTTATGTTCTCCACACCGCAATATGTGTTACATTTTTTCTAAATATTCAATTGCTAATTGCTAAATGACGTCATCAAACTAGAGTCGCTGAAGTTAGTCTTTTTCAATACCAAGTAAGCTTAAACAATTAATTATTGTTGGCATATCGAGGAAATCCAATAATTTTTAAAGACCTTTGCTGTTGGCAAAGTCAAAAACAGTCTAAGAAGACTTTCTACATTAGAAAAAGCCGTATTCAACATTGAAGATAATTGTTTACAAATCAACGTATGTTGAAATGTTTTTGTCTTTATGAGATTGTCTTATATAAGCATGAAAATTTTGAACTTCATTGACAATGTTCATACCCAATATGACAATTTGGATATTCCAACCAGATTTTGAAAGCTTTCATGTATGAGATCATATGATGCATCCAAGTTGTCAAGAAAAGAATTTACTGATGTTATCTTTATACGCTGTAGCGCGTTGATTCAATTTTGTTATTACAGAATCGACAATAACATTGAGAGTCTTAATACGAAACGAATTTTAGGATTTAAATTATCTACAACATTGAGAGCAGGCCCATAATTACATTGGGTTCTCCTACGTCTAGTTCTTCGCGTACTGGTTTTATACTCAGCGTTAGGGATGATTGCTTTCGCTTCTGCTTCAATGTTACCGTATTTTTCACTAAAACTCTATACAAATGAAATGTGAAGCAACTACAAATTCGCACACGTCTCAAGTGAAACCGACGGGGTTTGTAAAATACAAAAAGCGCTTTCAAATTCACCAAATATTGATTTCCAAAAAAACAAATTCTAGTTTCTATATATTGTTGCTAGACCTAACGCACTTTACCCATTTCAGTAGTATCGCTAACAATACCTTCCGAAATATAAATTACTCTATCGTAGTTCTGAGCTATGGAAGACACAGCTTTGCTATAAGCATTTCATCTAGTACTTGATAAAATTTTTATTGTTACCGTATCTTTACCGAAAAGTTTGTCCCATCGTTTTGGAGAAGGAGAAAAAACGTGTAAACTTGTTGAAAAACACCAAAAACCCATTTTCTTCCAAATAATTTAGAGTCTTTGCTAAATGGTTCCCAGTATGATTTTCTATTTTGAGAAATGTCAAAATCTTTTCGACGGGATTACCATCAACAGTAAACACTCAACATACAACGATACTAAGTTGATTCACTAGCGAGATGTATGGATTTAAAACCAACGATTGACTAAAATATCCTGCGTTTTACTTTCTCATATACGAAGTATATAGAAAGTGTTGTATCAGTGAAAAAAAATCGAAAACGAGATTTTTACGGAAATATTTTTCGGAGATCCCTGATTCCAAAAACGTTGTTTTAGGTAGGAGATCCGTCCGTTCGTCTGTGCGCAGCACTCCTGACCGAATGGATTTTTTTTTTTTTCATTTTTCGTATTTACGGTAGAATTTACTTCCGACGGTTGCACGCGCTTTCAAATTTCTTTTTACTTGAACACAAGGGGCAATTCACATGAAGGTCAAAGTACAGTTTTGAATATTTTTCAAAAACTGATCCAACAATTTTGCTTAAACATTCTGTATGCAAAGTGTAATTAGTGTATATTACAACTGCATTAGCGGTATTTCGCTTGAAAGTTTGGTATAGACGCACCGAAATAATTTCCATTTGCTGTACTAACACATTTGTTCACTTTTTCAAGAAGCTTCAATATTCTTTAACATGGATGAAGCAGAGGTAGAGTACACTTTCGGTAAACTGATATGAAAGATTTGATAACAATAATAAAATACATAGCAGGACCGAAAACGCACTCCAGGGACGAATATATACGAACGTCTGCTCCCAATGAAATTACATTTACGTAATACTTTGACGATATTTATAGGACTGAGAAATAACTAAATGTCTTCAAATAATATTCTGAATATTTATTTTACTTTCAAAAACGACTAAAATATTAGTTATGGTTCATTTCTTTTGTTGTATACGGAGCATAAAAGGAGAACAGAGGAATGTCTCCATCTTATGTTACTTTTGGAATTACGAACCTTCCACCCATGCGACCTCTACGCACTCGTAACCTCTCATCCGGTGACGCTGCATCTTTTCGCTGCGTAAGCTTACGTATCAGATGTATCCACTGCTTCTTTTTCCGTATGTTGCTGTTAACTCGTGGATGCTGTGTGTCATATTTAATCATTCTCGCATATTATTTGTTACGTGAGGATGTTATTTCATAAGAGTATAGATATTGTGTGAAGAATTAACTTGGCTACGTGTTTTTTTTTGTCTTGAAGGTAACGTGTAATAAATAATCTTTTTGTTTATTTTTCCTGGGTTTTCTGTAATTCAATGTTTTATAGCAGTTTCAATCGTTGTAAATAATATTTTTGTAAATAATATTGTTGTAAATAATATATTTTATCACTTACAGAATTCTTAGATGAGATAGATAAGGAGCGTTAGAAAATAAGAGAAAATAAATAAAAGCAGACAATAGGACCTATTTAACCGAAATTGATCATAGATGTGATTAATTTTTATTGAATATAATTTTACAATTCCAAATGACAAAGAAACATGAGAAAAAAGAACCCTGTCCTAATAGAATTCTTTAATGTCGTTCTCTAGTGCAGGTTGAGAAACATATATGGGAAAGTATGTGCAATGGTTTTGCACCATTAGTTTATTTGTTCTGAAATAGACTGCCGAACTATGATTGCCATTACATAAATAATATCGTCGCAAGTTGTTTTAGACAAATATGACGTCTTTCCTTTATAGTATGCTTTGGGGTCATTTTTTGACATTATAGTGCGTTTAGCATTGTGAGCTATACGCAATTCTGATTTTAATTTAATTTACTTTACTCAATTTCAACTCTATAAAATAATTTCTTGCCCTTCATTTTTACACTTTCCCTTATAATGGACAACTCTTTAATTGCTGCCAATACACATTTAATTATATTTTCCATAGTTTTTAATGCAAAATACTTTATGCATTAAGAAAATTATTCGTTGATGATAATATTAACAATTACAAAATTATGTGGCGGTGGTCACGAGGTAATTGATTTTGAATGTTCTACAAATGGAAAATAAATTGTATATAATATTTTAGGTTTAATATGTAATTATTATTAATGTCACTCGAAATATATGAAATTTTCTTACAAAAATTTTATAATGTGTAAGATTTCATTAAAAAAATAAAATTATTTATTCTTTAGTCGCGCTATGGCACCCCTGCCAAAGTGTGGCCCCAAGCATTTGCTTGTTTTGCTTCTAGGGAAATCCGGCACTGCCAGCAATAATTATGAGAAAACTGATCAGAAAAATTGATTTCATATTCATGATAAGATTGGTTCCTGCTGTGTCATCTGATTCATAAGTATTCAAACTTTATAACTTTATATATGGTGCATCAAACAACACAAGAGTGCATCTTTAGCAATTATTAAATACACTCGAATTTTTTCTCTGAATTTCCTTCTTCAATGTGAAAGATATATTTACTGGAAATTGCATAAAAAGCATACAAAGCGTGCACAATACGCATTTTCAATCAAAACTGAATTAAAACACACGTAGGACCTGTTCAGAACATATTACGTCCCTAATGCGTCACTTGACTAATATGATGGATTATCTATTCAGTCTTGGCGTATGAAATGTTCTATAAAGTATGAAAAAAAAAGAAATCTTGATTACTAATCAGAAATTATCATTTATATAGAGGACAAAATATAATTAAACACAAATATTTCTACTCATTAGAATACTACCAAATTCTGAATTGTTTCCTGCAATCTTTCAGAAACGTCTGCAAGTGAATCAGATAATTTTTTTTCATTTTCCAATTAAGGTGTGAAAATAAAAAGGAGCATTGGACAAATTTTGGTAAATAAGAAATAATTATTTGACATAAAATATATGAGAAGAAGTCATGCTTCTTCATTGAATACAGGCACAATAAAAAATATTTCACTAAAAAAATTCAATCTGGATTTTTTCCTGTTTCTCGGAAACGGATGCAGGAACAAATTTCGTTTTCGCGTAACATACGAGCAACAAATTAGCAACAAATTATTCCGCAAACAGAATATCGATATCTCTATTACTTCCGGAGATATAGATGTGCATACTCCAGCTTAAGACACTGTTACAGCATCCAGCTTAAGACTTACTTACAGCATCCACTGTTTCTCGGAAACAGTAAGAGTGACAAATTTTTTTCTTGGGCAACAAATTATTACGTAGGTCCAGGCTTGGTGCTATAAAGTGGATACTCCAGCTTAATTGACATATCTCTGATTTTATTTTACTTTCTCATAAGAAACAAATGTAAACAGAAAGAAAGGGCGGCCATTTAGATGATGATGCGTGCTCAGAAAATCCTCCGAAAAATGAGAATCTACTTCGACTTGTCGTCTCTCTACAAGGACTCTGCCCACACCTTGCTAACAACCGCGCGTTAAGAGGGATGTTCATGTGGATAATGAACACCGCTTTTCAACACCGCGTCGTGACGCCGCACAGGGGAATATATTGAGACGAGACCTGGCCAAACGAATTTTATCCCGCGAATTTGATGGATTATGGTGAATTATCGTTTATATTTATGTAAACAAATGTCATGTTAAGTTATATGTATTTTTGATTCGAGAGGTTATGTATCAAATTTATATAAACAATTAAATAGAAGCTCTATAAAAATTTTCTTAACACGAATAATGGACATAACAATTGTTTATATAGTCTACTTAAAAATTATTTTTCGACGTAATTCACCAAATTTACTTTTGGCTAGGTTTCACCTCGATGTACTCCACTGCGCGGAGACTGAAAGAGGTGTAAAATAGCGACATTCACTAATTCCGAGTACACACATTGGTTGATTCAAAGACAAACCTACTGCCGGTTCCGCTCATTTTTAGTTCTCATTGTATCCGCAACGCAGCGCGTGAGTCGCGTTGAGCTTTTGAGTGCGCGAACCGGCTGCTCTTTACGACCCTCACGAAGAACGGCTGCCTGGATGCTCTGACGACTCTTATGACCACAGGGGTGTTCAATATGCTGCTTAAGGATATAAAAGTCCAACTACATCAACTTTATTGAACATAACTAATATTCTGTATGGAAATATGAATGTTTACAACGGCAAAATTTCTTGATCAGTAAGTAAAATAGAAGTTGAATCTTGAGGATTAGGTCGGATTTTTTAAATTTATTTTTTGGTTAGGGCACTATTAAATCATTAAGCACAAACCGACGTTTCGCCTTTATTCTAAGGCACCTCCACGGCAAACAACAAAATACCCATAATCCGACTTCAAAGCAGTACACAACTTTTTGTACACTTACAATTAATTCACATCATCCATTAAACCTATCAATATACATAAAAATCATTACAATAAACAAGTATATAAAAATACAATAATTACCTAGTGCTAAATCTAATCAAACAACAGTACATGTTGCCATTACAAATGGATGGTGCACACAAATTCATACGGATATCAACGGACCCACGTAAGTGATGTCACAGTGCTACCAACCAATGTACATAATAAATTATTAATTTTAAAACTTACATTAATATATAATTGAACAAAAGAAATATATTACCTAGCTGCTATATTACTGTTCTTATAGCCAGCATAGCCTCTATTCAACTTTTCTCTATTGGTTTTATAATTACAAGTGTGATTCTCAGAAATGTGAATCATTTTTTTGATATTAATTTTTCTTTTGTCATTTTCAAAATTAGTTCCAAAAATTTATATTTTTTCTCCTATACCTCTTAGGTGTGAGCAAGTTTCATTCGGTTTTATATTTAGAATTAATTAGGTAAACAGGACATCCGAACAGTTATGAATAGTACATAATAATATATAATGGAGACTTAAATAACTCCCATACAATTCCTTACGAATATCGTTTATTACTCGCCAGACGCTTACCTTCGTCAGAATTAAAGAAGACAAGTTATTATGAAATACATAAAAGATATTACGAAATTGAATTTCTTCAAATCCGCGGTTAAAAAGTACATCCTGCACCAGTGCTTCTACTCTGTAAAACAATTTATTGCTTTTAATAAAAGTTAAATCTATCTTGTACCTTATCACGCCATTGATGTAGTACTTTTTTAAATAACTTATAACAATTTCAAAAACTATTTTCTTGCATGATTGTGTTGTCTTATGGCTCATACTAATTTAGTTATATGTGTACTGAACTTTGGCATTATTGTGTACATTAATTCTGTAACCCAATCCTGGCCCGCGTTTTGCTCCGGTTTTCCTTTGGGTAGAGGCGAATTTCTTATACAGATTCTCTAGGCTTTGTTTAGA
>NNCF01126461.1:52709-75927 GCA_002313205.1 Laupala kohalensis
ATATACATAAATTATACCACGAAAAGGGAGGACTATAAAATTACTCTACTCTGTGGTATCAAACTAGTCCACTCCATCTGGATTTTAGAGCTTTATTATACGATATAGTTTTTTATGTGAATTAGTGTTAATAATCAAGGGTGTTGCGGTATGTTAACAGTTTTGTGTGTAGCCCTTATTAAGAAATCATAAGTCTTCGGTTCTTCAGGAGTATAAAATATTGAGTTTTGATTATTCTTGGACCTATTCTCAATACCGATTATGTAGTACATTATTTAGAACGAATAAAATGGAATATTCAGGAATTTACTCCATTAGTTAGAAATACATAGATTATGTAATAGAATTGTGAGCGAGCACAACTGTTTTGAAATATCCGGTTTAATAAAGATAAAAGTGGTAAAAAAAAGAATTCGTAGAATGTTTCCTACACGTTCGAAATTTAAACATTTTATTATCTCCGGAAAAAAAATATTTTGTAGATCAATTGTAATGTATTCATCAATAAATATTTCATTTATCTCATTTCAATAGCCAGTGAAGTTTGTTTGTAAAGTCAAAATCAAATAAATACACATAACTCTATGTGATTTAGGTTTAATCACGATATATACGCTATTACGACTGTTCAGACCTTTTTAGATATCGTATCATTAGACAAGTGAACAATCTGTGAACTCCATGCTCTTTGTGCCAATTGAGTGACATCTCTCGATTGTTGAGCTTCTATGAACAATTTCTTCAAACCTCATAGGTCTATTCAAAATTTACGCCTTTGAGTTTAAAATAATGGATGAAATGGCTGGGCAAAGTATGACTGGCTTAATTAATTACAGACTCGTTTATTAATTATACTGGAATTCACGAGTCTGCACTTCCCCGCCAGAACAATTTACAATAACTTGACATTACGTAATATCGACCCCATCGACCCAGATGAGCAATCGATACACGGTTAACCTGTGACGTCACGCGATCGATCGATCGACAGACCAACCAATCGCGCGAGCAGGGCGAGTCTCCAAAGGCGAGCCACGGTATATGGACATCTCTCTCTGCAAAATTCGTCCGAGGAGTCAACATCAAATCTGATTTAGTACTTTCATCATTCGGCAAGCAAGTCGACGACTTCCCCTTCAGTTTGTACCAGGAGACAGCTGGGGAAATTATTTTCAACCTGAAGATTTTCTCGTGAGGGCATCGGCACGCCGTTGAAGCGCCACGTGTTAAGCGATCAGCAATTCAATCTCAACTGCACATCAACTCTAATTCATCGATCCAACGCCATCCAAACTGAATATTTGAAGGAACGGACTGTTTCACCTGAATTTCAACTTTGTATTCTTTCATTACTTTCAACTTTCATGTTTCATGTCATTAAATTGTTTGTTGGCAGTCCAGTGTTCAACCACATCTCATCTATACGTACCTCATTTTCTGTAATTTGTCTGTACAACCACTTTAATGAGAGAAAATGTTGACGCAGTGATATAATAAATTTGTGGATTCTAAAGAAAATGTTATTTCGAATCTTTCAAATATTTAAGAGGTTTCTAAATATAACTGTGATTTACTAAAAATATATTTGAATTTTTTTTTAGAGATAGATTTACGTATGGTTACCATTTACTATCTCAATCATAGACTGGTACAAATATTTATCTTTTTTTTATTTGTAATATTTGCAAATAGAAAATATAGCGTGTACATGAAGCGATAGGAAGTAGGAGTTGGGTGGTAATCTATTGTTTGTAGGTGGGTGTAATCCGGTAAGTTGGGTTTACCAACAACTTGGCCCACGTGGAAGGATTAGTAGGAGTAGTTAGTAATAGTCATTGTTACTAGGAGCTGTAGGAGGTGAATAATGTTCGCTTTTCAATAGTCACAGGTATATGAACTGGGACATTAATATGAAAAGATATGCTTCTAAGTATGTGAAAAGTAAAATTTTTCTGCCCCCACCGGGAATTGTGAGAACTTGGTGATGAGCAAGAACGGTAATACCTGCGTCACCGGGTGGGGGTGGGTTATTGATCTTTCATTTTCAATTGAAATGTATAATTTATTTACTTTTTCTTTCAAATATTTTACGAAATGCAGTATGTAAAAATTATACTATTATTTTCACTCACTGAAAGCACCAGGGTTGATAGGCCATGACCTTCACCAGAAAGACATTTAATTTATTTTAAAATTCAGTGAAGTACATAACGTTTTCGATTTTACCATAAAGTTTAACGATTTCTTCGATTTCTTGACAAAAATCAGCGCAATCGATTAACTGTTCCACTTGAGACCCATGAAGATCAAAGAGCACGATGCGAAAGTACCCTTTTAGTGCCTACTTCTTAAATTAAACCCCTTAAAGATGGTTCAGTCACATTTTTCCAAAATTCTTCTACATACTTTAACAAATTGTTAACTTTATGGTAAAATATACGAGTATTACAGAACATTAATTTTAAATAAGAAACAATGCACTACGAAATCGTTGCGAAGTATAAATAGAGTCTCTTCGTATATATATATATATATATATATATATATATATATATATATATATNACCTTCATTGAAACTCAAAAGAAAAGTCTTGCCATTTAACACAAAATGTACGAGAGTAGGTTAAATTTTGATTTCTCTGAAAATTTCTGATATTTAAGTCGTTCATCCTACTATTTAAAATAACTAAATATTATTAACTTTTCCCTTTAACTAAATCACAATTACAAAGAATCCTCATGATGTTTACCATCATGCGTATATCGCTATGATGAAGTATTTCAGTTGAAATGTTCAACCTAATTTGTTAAAATATATATATTTACTACATGCCTTCAATACAAACATCATTTGTAAATTACAAGTCGATTTAAAACAATGGACAACTCGTAAATAGGGCGTCTCTCAATGGTGTCAGATAATTACTGATTGATTCAGGGGTGAATTTACGATCTGAAGACCTTTTGATTCAACCAGGGGTTGTGGCCCTCCAGGGAGGGGAGTGGACTGACCGGGGGTCGGAGACGGGTGCTCCGCAAAATTTTAGAATATGAACCTTGAAAATCGCAATTCAAAACACTTATTTGGTGAAAATCCTTAAGATAAACATAAAAGTTTTTTTACAACGACAAACTGTATTGCACAGTATTAGAAGAACTAAATAACAAATAATAAAACTCAATACCTTTATTTTATTTTATTCAATTTTAAACATTATAAATTTTAATTTTAAGCAAGCATGCCGGTTTGTTAATAAGCGTACAAAAAAAGGGGGAAGAAAATCTGCAATATACGATGTGTAAACGAAACGATACTGGTCTTCGGTCATCTGTACTGACAATGTTGTGTCTTATATTTTAGAAGAGATAATTAATAATTTTCAATTGATTTCATGACTGAACTGAGAGTTAGCTCGTAAAAAATTTTCAACAAGCGAATAAATCATGCAACCCTGGAACATTCACAAGCGTGTTGCCCTCACAGAAGAATCCTGCCTCTGAAACAGTATATTAGGATATATTTGTGCAAACAGTTTGTGTGGGTAGACGCCACTTAAGAGATTAATTATGGTATGATTAGGTGTGGTTTACGGTAACTTAAGAGATTTCTGTATGTTTGTGAACTAAGCCATGTTTTAAGTTGTTTCATAAAAAACTTTGGGGAAAAGGGCATGATAAGATCAATAGAATGTGAGAAAGAATATAATGGAGCTTGGGATTATGAGAGATCCATTAACAACAGGATAGTGAAATAGCGCCCGACAAATTAGATAGATAAGAGACAGAACAAAGAAATTATCTGAAAAGAGAAGATAATAAAAGAGAACCTCTTAAGGACCAAGTATTGTTTTCCACACAAAGTTTTCAACAATTTTGTAAAAAAAAAATTTTTGGCAAGGTTCAGGCCATGAGGCCTGCTCTTCCACCTAACCGTGACTTAGGAGACTGGGGAGAAGAGACGTAAGGAAACTAATGATACCGAACCGATATTTGCCTGGAGTAGGCAAGGAAAACCCCAGCTAAAAACCTCACCTAGGTCAGACGAGCGGGTTTTAAATCCACGCTCTATCGCTCGGGCAAACCGTGGAAGAGAAGGTGCTACCTACCATTAGACCACCGTTATCACTAGAATGTATTAACAGTTTTTTGGGAGAATATATTTAGTATTTAATCGTAATGAGCTATTACATATTGGCAATTTACGTGAGCTGTTTTAAGGTTGCACCGAAAGACGTAAATGTTTAAAAGCGCGTAACTCTTAAGCTGCGTGGACTGCAGAGATCGCAAATCAACTCAAGTTGTTATTGACTGATAAAGATACTTTCTGAGATTGCGATGAACGGTGGAGAACTGCATACTTCGGGAGATTGCGAATGACTTGCGTTCACTGAGCGAAGAGCCCTGATTGTCACGCTCTTGTAATACCACAAAAACACCGTCTCGACCCAGATATGCGACTCATTAGTACTCTATTAGTTGTCTCTAAATGAATAATTATTTTGTTTATTTATAAAAATATGTCATTCGGGTAGTTATGGATAAAACACCAACACGGAGAATATGCAAAGCGTCACTTCTTTGAAGTTTTATTTTAATTTTTATTATTTGATGAAAGTATGTCTGTTTGATATCATTTTTTGTTACTTTTTATTAAATTTCAAAGACATATGCGATATCTTTATAAATAAATAAAATCATCTTTCAATCCCATATGATCACTACAAGAGTAACGGGTGAACAGAGAAACTGAGAGGAATACTGAAATCGCATCCGAATTTAGCCCGAGCCTCGGTCTGCAGTCCGTGAGGAAAACCTCATCTAGTATGGCCGAATAGGGTATCTAACCCGCTCACTCCCTCTCAGCTGAGCTCTGAGAGTGAACTCAGCGCCACTAGTGGTGTTTTCTGTAACTGAAACATTTTACGAATATTAGTTGCGTTTTGCCTTCTCCTTTGGCAATAACAGTTGGTATACGTTTATAATAATTTTTACTGAGTTTTTCTGCTTTAATGGTTTGTTTTTTATAAAATTATTATTTTTCTATGTAATTGTTTAATTTGTACATGTAGTTTATTTGTTTTCTACTTGTTACCATGATAAATCAAATAGTTTTCTTTATATGTTTACCCGACGATGGCAGCAATGTATTGGTGAAAAGCGGTGGCGTATAATAATAAATAATTGTCTCCAAAAAAGGTCGGTTTTGTAATTGTAATATAATTCCTTTATATTTTACGTAACGTTAGCAACGCAGGTATGAAAATTCGAGAGTGGTACTATAGTAGTGGATCGCTGCAATACTTTTCCCGTACTCTGGGTCGGATCCGTCAAGTGTTCTTGGCGAGGGGATGGGGAAGAGGGGAATGAAACTTTGCCAACTTCTCCCCACTCCCCTCACCGACACTTCCGCCTTACGAGGAATCGCCCGTTGTATTAATAATGGAAATAAAATATATTTATGGCCGCAAAAGTATTTATTTTGTTTTCATTCTTGTACTTGCATTTACGTGGTTCTTTTGAAATGCATTTCTGTATACAGTAACATTGCGCTGCATATAAAAATCCTTCACCATGCAGGAAGAATTGCAATGGAAAGGATAAGTAGTGACAAGTAAAGTAAATCACAGTAATGTTGATTAGGAACAGGGTTCTAGATTGTAAATTAAATGACAAAACATATTTAACGAGTTGAACGCGCTCCTTTACGTAGTTTACAAGTCAAGTTGAATATCGGGGGAGGATCCGTCATTGCCCTTACTTTCTCCCTTGTATCATTCGTTCCTTCCGTTCTTCCTTCATTTCTTTCTCTCTTTCTTTCCATCCTTCCTCTCTCCCATCCCTTCCTTCCATTCTTCCTTCTTTTCTTTCATCCTTCTTTCCATCCTTCCTCTCTCCCATCCCTTCCTTCCGTATATCCGTCCGTTTCACTGCAATCAGCCTACTCCTACACTCTGAGCATTGCGCGTTCCTGTGGGTGCTGGTGTATCGGATCGTTGTCGCGTGGCGATGGAGGAGGTGCCACACCACGTCCGTGACCTCGCTCGCTGGCGCCTCGCCTCGGTCATGTGCGTGCGTGCGTGCGTGCTTCCTATGCGTGCGTGTGTGTGTCTTCCGCGCGTGCGCACCACGCAGCCCGATCGTCCGCTCGCTCGCACCCTGGACAGCTCGCTCCGTTTCGCCAGGGTGCGCTAGGGTACTATAACTACTACTCTTGCTAGAGATGCCCAGTGAAGAGATGGGTCTTTCCGATAATTGGTAACGAGTGTTCCAAATGTATCACACATTGAAATAGAAATACGTAGTTGAGGTCAAAATATATTTATTTTGTGTATTTGCTGATGTTTTAGAAAAAAAATGTATTTCTCATTACTCCAATATTAATGTTCCTTGTATTTCCGCCCTAAATTATACCCTAAATAAATAATAATGTACTTACCTTCTTTATCGGAAGAACAGTATATATTTGTGGAATAACATTCACAACGTTTCTTCTTTATGTTGAAGTCGACGTCTGGTGGTACAAAGTTTTGATTCACCTGACGACGACTTCAGCATAAAGTCGAAACGTTGTGAGCTTGAAATTACAAAATATATCCTGTTCGTCCGATACAGGTCGACACCGACAGCGGTTGCCTATTTGCTTCCACGATCCTGCTGATCGGGAGAGCGTGGGTTCTAACCCTACTTGGCCGTAATGGTGAAGATTTCAGCTGTGGTTTCCCTCACCTACTCCCGACACACGTCGGTTCCGTTCCATAAATTCAACATCTCTCCTCCCCAATTCCCCTACCCAAGTACAATGGTTAGGTGGAAGAGAAGGCCTCATGACCTGAACCTCGCCAAAATGTATAACATAAATAAGTATATTATTTTTTAATTTGATTGTATAATGGACGTTAATTATAATAAAATTATAACCTAAGTTCCATTACTACTACACCAGTAACTACACAATAACTAATCTATTAATTTTATTGTGGTCAATAACTCACTGACATACCAACTAGTGTTTTCACTTCATACTTCCTTTAGTGAACAAGAATGCGTTTCGGATTCCATGTTCGAACAGATTAAGCGAGATTTATGTCTGGTATTTCCCAGATAAATATTGATTAAGTATCGAACGTGTCAAACTTTTTTTTATCGTTAGGAGTATGTTAAAAAATGTTAAATCCGCCTCTGCAATAAAGTTTATATTTACCTCATGTATCAGCCCCTCTGGCTCAGGTGGAAGCGTTCTTGCTCTTCACCAAGTCATCCCGGGCTCAATTCCCGGTGGGGTCAGAAAAATTTGTAGCTTTTCACAAGACTGCCCCAGTTCATATAGCGGTGACTATTGAAAAGCGAACCTTCCTTCCTCAATCCACATCCTGCTAATATCAATAACTCTAACTATTACTAACCACTTCTACTAACCTCTCCACGTGGGTCAAGTTGTTGGTGAACCCAGCTAACCGGCTTACTACTAACAACAACCTCCACCCAACTCCTACGTTCTACAGCTTCAATAGCACGCTACATTTCCCATCTACAAATACTACAATGGAAATGGAAAATGTACCTGGCTTGCCGATTTTAACATTCGAAAGTTACGAAAAGGTAAAACAGTAATCCACAGTACTTGGGTCCTCAGCGTATAAAACCCAGGAATTTTAGTGAACGAATTTCATTCATATGTTGATTACGTCTTTCTTTCAACAGTGTTTGAAGTTAGAAATCATTTTAAGTCTAAAAATATCATATTTTGTAGCTAAAAAAACTACAAGCGCTTTTTTGAATCTACTGAAGTCTGCGAGACGAATGATCGATTTTGCATGAGAATTTGACAATATTTGTGATTTTTCGGTACATTCACAAAATATTTTATATGAAGGACAAAAATTACTTTCCTTTTACTTTCTTGATGACTTCATTAAGGATACAATCTTTATGTGCTTTGACTATAAGTGAGATTCTAAAAAACAAGGAATTTAACTAATCCGAAACTGGTGAAACCTAAAAGTTAATTAAAAAAGGCGAGTCAGAACATTTTATCCTTTTGTGTTACACTGTGTTAGGTCGGTATTACACGGTCATATTTCTAGGTCATATCAAGTCAAGAAGACTCAATCAAGTCATTAGATGACTAATAAAAAAATTTATTTTCTAAAACAATAAATGCAGAAAATAAAACAACATAAAGACACTCTTTAGCAGACTCCATTGTTTTGTCTATGGTCAATGTTCAAGTACTAATTTATAACTTGCACAAACTCATAAAGTTTCACAGTTTTAAGTCATCTTACTAGTCCAGAGTTGTCAAGGAGCAGGATTGCCTCATTGTATACATTATGATGAAGTCTGTCTACATGACTCTTGGCGAAAATTTTAATAACACTAGTCTCTGTTTCGGTAAACATGTCCCTGAGCAGGTCACAGCTTCTGATGTACCAGAGTGCATTATCTATGATCCTAAGAACTTTATTTTGGAAACACTGTATAATATCAATGTTAGACTGGTTGGTGGAGCCCCATGTCTGGATAGCATACTCACATATGTGCATACCATTACCTACTTGTGGCCCCAATTAAAAAAGAAATAACTTACTTTTAGAGTAGAAGCTTGTTCGGAAAGGAGAGAGATAAATTACTCCTTATAAGCCCGAGCATTTACCAATCACAATATATCAAATGACAATGTCAAAATGGGCAAAAAATATGGGGAGGGACTATTTTGTGGAATGTTACATGCAGAAAACCATTAAAATTTTATTTTTATTGAAACTTTTTTTTAAGAAACTGCATACAAGTATTATTGTTGAACGTCTGAATAGAAATTGAAAACAAGTGAGGAACGACAAAAGTAGAAGGCCCTTCTCTCATCGAGCAATCTCTAGCGCGTGCGTGTGCAGTAGCGCATGCGCGTAGTCACTGCAAGCCTTCGCCGCGGCGACGGCGCACCACTGGGGGTCACCACCAGCGACTGAAGGGGGAGAAAGTGGGTCAGTAGACGAACACGCAAAAAGGGATGGATGGAGGAGAGGGTTCAACGCAAGTAGCTGTGATTTGGACGGCCCTCCGCAACTGCGACCGAGCATGACCCTTTACGCGCCTCTTCTTTGTCTACGTCCAAACAAAGACATGCTGCCAAGGCACTGATTGCACTTGCCTTTGATTTATTCTCACTTGCATTTTAGCTTCAGTCTATGGATTAATGGTTTACGTACGACATTGCATGATGTTCGGCCTCTGCAAGATGAACCGCAGTTGTGGTAGGTCACATCAAGGTTTTTACGCGTCACGCGCTTCGTCCGTTACCAACGTGCTGTTACTGGGAATCATTCCGTAATGAACAACTTATATTAAGCGTCTACTCACTAAATGTTATTTCCAGCACAAGGCCGGTATTACACAGTTATATTTCTATGTCATATATCTATGATGAAAGATATATGATCGGGAAATATTATCTAACAATGTAGTCCCATTAACTACGTCATATATATGCTCGTATCTAGTGAAAAACTAAATGGATGACGTACAATTCTTTTAATTATGTTACGTTGAATGAAAATGGGAGACGGGACCGGAGTTCGAACCTGGGACCTTGTGCTCAGCGCGCTCATGCGCTTACCGACTGCGCCATCCCGTTCCTGGGCCTGTCTTCCATCCTCATTCAACCAGGAAGCGGATAGTCAGTCGGTAATCGCATGAGCGCGCTGATCTCAAGGTTCCGGGTTCGAATCTTGGTCCCGCCTCCCATTTTCATTCAACGTAACATAATTAATCTGTTACCTGGCGGTGAGGTTCACCGCAATTTAAGAGATTTCTATGGACAATTCTTTATTGATGTCTAGGTGCTTGTATGAGCTCTATAGTAATAAGTTGTTTGTTGGTTATAAGACAAAACTGCTAAAACAAAAAGAAGCGATTGTAGGTTATGCCGTGGATTGCAAGACGTGATAAGTTGGGCATCCGCCGTAATTTATTCAAAGAGCTTCGAGGCGAAGAACCCAAACATTTCATAATTATTTAAGAATGGATGACAATCCTTTTCGTTTTCAAGTATCCAAAGTGCATAAATTTATTACAAAGGAAAACACGCACATTATATAAGAGAGTGTGGACGATCGACTTATAGTTAACACTTCGATTTTTAGCAACTGGAGAATCTTTTTCTAGTTTACTTAGTACGCGAATAACCCAATAACTCAAATCGGTTTTTTCTATTATTGTACTGTTTAAGTTTCACATTATAAGGAACCTCATTTGTCTCATAATGAGAAATGTGCAACTTCGTTGCCGCAATACTCCAACTGAACTTTCCCATCTTCGCCTCCAGCGCCATCTTTGCTCACAATATAACTCCAATATGATCAAAGACATGTCATATCTTTGAAATGTTATGAAATAAAAGAAATAATCATATGTCATGCAGAATGATCTTAGATTCATGATCATAGTTGAACTATGATCTAAACTTTTGCATTACACGACCATTTTGCATGCTTTGATCATACATATATGACATAGGAATATGACCATGTAATACCGGCCAAAGCGGTGTTTCAGGAAACAGAATAACGGTCTAATTGAATGATCTGAATTCAATAAAACTCTACGAAATAGACTTTTTAAATAAATAAATAAATTTTTTTGTCAATAAAGCAGTACAAATTGCGTATGACCACATGGAGGACAATAAACTAATTTACTCTCCGGAAGCCAGCAAGGGACCATCCCATCAATTCCGATCAAGGGCCCTAAGGCAGAGGCGGATTCAAAAATTTCAGCAAAAGTTCCTAGATAAGATAAAAAGTTAGCTACGAGTTATAATACTAATAGCATGACATTATGTTAGTAATTTAACGCAAAAAATTATTTTACACGTACAAATTATTATCAAACTATATATTATTCTGAGTATAGTGTTTAAAAATCATAAGAATTGAAATAACACTAAATTCACGATTTATTATTACAATAAATACGCCCCTAGACAAAGCCTAGAAAACCTATATAAGAAATCCGCCTCTACCCGAAGGAAAACCGGAGCAAAACTCGGGCCAGGATGGGGCCACAGAATTAATGTACACAACCGTGCCAAAGTTGAGTACACATAAAACTAAATTAATATCAATCATAAGACCCAACAATCATGCAAGAAAATAGTTTTTGAAATTGTTATAAGTAATTTAAAACGTACTATAGCAACGGTGTGGTAAAATACAAGACGGATTTAACTTTTATTAAAATCAATAAATTCTTTTACATTGTAGAAGCACTGGAACAGGAAATGTAATATTTTGTTACCAACTATTAGTCAAGGTAAATATACCTGTTGTTTTCCTAAATCAAAACAAGTTAAAACTAAAATAAAGGGTGTCGCCAGCTAGCTTCCGGAGAATAAATTAGTTCATTTTCATCCATGTGGTCATGTGCCGTCGTAACTACTTTTATGAAAATAAAATTTATTAAAGAGGAAATGTTTTGTCCACCACTCATATATTTTATGAAAATTACTAAGTATCGAGTGAGTCTTAACAGGAAAACAAGAATAGTCAAAGAAGATTGAAAGTGATTTGCGATAGTATCCACGTACTTCAATTGATTAAGTCATGTTTTTAGGAAATAGTTCCATTTGAACAGACACTCCTCAATTGTCACCCACAATTGTATAATAATGCATATCCTATCATTACTATATAATATCTAAGTGTTATTCTTGTGCTGCAAGCGTTACAATTCAAAATTAGTTATAATAGAAGTATGTAATTAACTTAAATGTTGTCTCATCTTCATCTTTCAAGATGCCTAAAATGTGTGATGACTTTCGATCAGGTGAAAAGGGCGACGAGCCGGGAATCGAACCCGGGAACCTGCATTGATTGCAGGGGTGTTAACCGCTACACGACCCGTTCGCCTTTTACAATTGTAGACAATTCCCACCCAGACCTAAATCTTGGAAGACCTGAGACACATCCTCATACAGGAGATAAGTGAACCAGGCGGCACACATGCTGCGTGTGCTGAAGTACCTAAGAAATCCTCCATTACGACTCTTTCAAAAATGCATGTTCCGAAAAATCTGTATTTTAAATTCTTATAGTCTTGCAGCAATGAGATGAAGGTTATGTAATCTTTCTCCGGGAAAATAGAATCCTATGCGTTTTCTCGCCAGATATGTACATAAAGTTTCTAGAAATATATTCATTAGTACCTTTGTACTGCTGGAAGCAAGTCATAATGCATTTGTCGAAGGTGCTACCTGGCCATCCACCATAACTTTTGCGACATCTATAAAATACTAGTTACTTTCTGTATATTGAGCTAATCAAAGCGAATCATTCTTTCTCATTTCACTCTGGCGAGGAAGAGTTCTTAATGATATTACCTCCCAAACGCAAAAAAAGTGGGTGTTTCCGCCAGGTCTTGTCTGGAAAGAACACTCAAGCATAACTTAAAACAACAACCGGTATAGCGAAGCATTACAAGCACTTTTTCAACGTGATCTATTATTTCGAAACACACCCAAACCTAGACTTGAGTTTTCGTGAGAAAGGACTTTCTTTAGGCTCGGATAATTGCTTTGTCTAATATCAAATATAAATAATACATTTATGTTTGATCCTGGCCCGGGTTCTTCTCCAGTTTTCCTTCGGGTAGTGGAGGATTTCCCTAGACGGGAATGTCATTTAACACTTCTTTATTATTTATCTCGAATTTTGACTGCACAGTATATCTACGATTCATTTTGGAATAATAAATGATAACTACGTACGTGATGAATTCTTTTATAAGTATTAAATCCGCCCGTGCTCTTGAGCCCTTGATCGAAATTAATGGGATGGTCCCTTGTATGTTTCCAGAGAGTAACTTACTTTATTATCTCCCACGTAGTCATACGCAGTTGCCAACTGCTTTTTTGACAATAAAGTTTATTTATTTTGTTTTAAATTCTACTTTTATTTAATGGAATGAAATATATACCGCATAAAAGCGTTGACAAAATTTTCCATCCTGAAGGAAGTAAGGAATCATTCATTCAAGGGATGGTACATCAACATCGCTAATTGATAATTATATCGTAACTTTAAAGTTTTGTTTGCATTAACTTTTGATGAAAAATTAATTTTTTCTGAACATACTAATAAATGACAAATATTATTGAAATTATGTATTATTAGCAAAGGAAAGGTTTTCTGTTGAGGGGAAACCAACGTTCTATCCGTTATTTAAAATACAAACCTTATTTAATTAATTGGGTTCTGATAAAAAACGCTATTTGTGTACAACGTACACATTTTAATAACAGTAAAAGTTACTCACATTATTTGTTCAGTCTTATAAATAAATTTATTGTCAAGAAAGCATTTACAAACTGTGTATGAGCACGTGGAGGATAATAAACTAATTTACTCTCCGGAAGCAAGCAAGGGACCATTCCATCAATTCCGATCAAGGGTCCTAAGGCAGAGGTGAATTTAACATTTCAGCACACTCCTAAGACAGGATTAAAAAAGTTATACTATCAATCACCAAGAAATTTGTATTTAACACAAAAAAATATTTTACAAATATGTGTTATTATAGGTTATTCGGAAAATATTGTTTGTAAATCATAAGTATAAAAATAACACTAAATTCGAGATTTATTATTTTGTAACACACACCGCTCCTAGACGAGAGCCTAGAGAGCCTGTATAAAAAAATTCCCTTCTACCCGAAAGAAAATCGGAAAAAATTCGAGCCAGGATGGTAACACTTCTTTTGTTCACTCTTAAAACAAAACTTTATATATGGTTGTATCAAAGTCTATTAAAACACTACTATGCTGGAGGAGTATTAGGATTTATTACGATGCAATACAACACCATCTACCGGCGCCGCAAAGAACTACTTCGAAAAACCGATTGTTCTCGACAGCTTTCAAGGTTTTTGCACTGATCAACTTCGTTATTTATTCCACCGTCCGCTAACTCATACACATGCTAACTCTTTGTTAGAACGAAAATTAATTACTTTGAGCTAAAGTATCAGAGATTACTGTGTTTTATACTGTTATATATGGGGAGTCAATCAAATTAATATTATATTTTTTTCCGATTATATGTGTGAGAGTTTGCATGTTCAGTATTAGTAAAACGTTTTTGTCTCACAAAAGACGAAGCGACGAAACGAACTTTTTCCTTCAATAACAGTTTCGAGTGTTAAAAAAAGGTTTTAGATCAACACAATTTGAAGGTGTATTCACAAAAGATTTTACGTCCAAAAAATAATGAAAAAGGTAATATAGTAGTAATCATTACAAAAGAATGAAATACATTGATAGATGGGGTATTATTTTTAGTAGGCACACTTCAACTCATTTTTTCTATTCTTTTTAACGGAAAGAGGTGTACTGAAATCATTTTTAAGATTATATACAGGCAGGTACATGTCAGACATTTCTCTGTAAATTTTACTCGGTCCATCTCAATATTGTTTCATATGTGTAATACATACGTGTCTCTCATCTGGTGCATGGAAAGTTGAGACACATGGCCATTCTAGACTAGCTTCACTTTCCACAAGTCGTGTATCTTTTCGCAATCCCTGTCCTTTCTTTCATTCCTTAAGTCATCATAGCTAACTATTATTATATGAAGCAGTATATATTAACGTCAAAGAGAATGTTAGGCCTCAAATGCGAAGTAGAAACAAGGTCGAACGATGAATTGAGATATTTGTCTTGATACATGCTTCGCAGAGTGTGCTTGAAGGGTAGATTTTATATTTGATTGTAATATGTACAAATTATAAGATTAAAAAATAAAATGTTGATACATATTTTAATTCGTTTCTAAATGATTAACTTAAAAAGCTAAAAAATAGTTAAATCACAACATTTCATCTCTGACTTGTGACCAAGTAAGACGATTCATAAATAGCACAGACTCCTAGTAACATCTCGTGAATAAAATTACATAATATTTTTTTAAAAAACAAAAAAAACATGTAATTTCATTCATAACATATTACTAGAATACATACTACTTATGTACCACCTAATGAAGTCGCCAACCAGTGACGGAACGTTATGATATAAATATTTATTTTTTTTGTCTCAAGAAGGTCGTTCAAGATTAATAATATAATTAATCATTATATAGTTATAATTTAATAATATAATTATGACAGACGTAAACAGCACGAATTTAATCCAAAACATTATCAATATTTTATGGTTAAAAATGTCACGGTTTTGTACTATTAATTTTTCAATATTGTTAGAACATTTCGCTTGTCTTTTAGATATTTTTATTCTTATTGTTATAAATTCGAATTCGTCGGGAGGAACAAACCCTTTAACAAGCTCCATTCCGAGGAACCGTTCGAAACCCCAACAAAGGAGTAGATAGAGCCAATCGATAGCCTGACTCCCTCGTTCTCTCGTGAGATGTCACTTCGATATGATACATGCGCTCGATTATTGCAGCATGGAAGTAATCCCAGCGCTGTCAAACGCGCAACGCTCGCGGCTGAGAAATAGTCGAGAATCGCAGTTAGGAGATAGAGATAGAGAGAGAGAGGGAGGGAGGGAGAGCCGCTGCCTGCCGCGTATTATATCACACATGGCCACCGCCGCCGTTAAAGAGAACGAGCGGAACGGACATTCTGAAGAGGGATTTCAGATTGTGTGAGAGGGAGGTAACTGTTCGCATTGCTCTTCCACAACTCTTCTGGAAAGGAAGCTTTGTCTCGTGAATATATTGGTCAGCAAAGTTACTTTTATTTTTTTTTAATTGTAGAATTTGTAAATGGGAAGTGTAGCGTGCTATTGAAGCTTATGTTGTGATGATGATAATAATAATAATAATAAATTTATTGTCAAAAATGCAGTTACAAAACGCGTACGACCACGTGGAGGACAATAAACTAATTTACTCTCCGGAAGCAAGCAAGGGACCATCCCATCAATTCCGATCAAGGGCCCTAAGGCAGAGGCGTATTCAAAAATTCCTAGAAAAGATGAAAAGTTAGCTACGAGTTATAATACTAATAGAATGTCAATATGTTTGTAATTTAACGCAAAAAAATGTGCTATTGTTAGTAAGGTGGACCGGTTTTCTGGGTTTACCAACAACATGACCCACGTGGAGGGGTTAGTTGGAGCAGTTAGTTAAAGTAAGAGTCACGGATACTACGAGTATAGTAGGATGTGGATAGAAGAAGGAGGGTTATCCTTTCAGTAGTCACAGCTATATAAACTGGGACATTGAGGTGAGAATCTGTAAATTTTATTCTGTCCCCGCCGGAAATTGAACCCAGAGTGATTCCGAGGCGAGCAAGTATGCTAGCCCTGAGACACCGGAGGGGCTAAAAATGCTTTGAGCTATCCGAATACTTGGGGCCGATGTTTATTCCCACGGTCGTCTACTAAAATTTATACGAGAGGGGCTAAGACTTATTGGCCCATCATAATTTATCACTTGACCTACCGGATCTATTGTGTTCGTTGGCGGGATTCGTTTTGAGATGGTAAATTATTTTTCGTTAACATATCTAAATACATTTTAACACGGTATTTTACGATTAAATAAACAGAAATTGAAGCTCAATAAGATTTATTTTGAAAAAATTACAAAATAATTAATTGAAATTTTAAGGCATTGATTTGAATATACGATATTCACATCGTTTACAAACTAAATCATAAATTAAAGTTTCAAACCACATCAAAATCTCTTTTAAAAAGGGCACCACCCTAAAGAAAATTGTATTGAATGAATTTAGGTCTACTTTGAAGTATACTGCGATGGGGCACATCTTTACTTGTAACGGATGATTTAATTACTACATCACGAACTGGACAGATACGGCATTGCTACTGTTCATAATATAAGTAGTTCTTGCTAAACAATTATTCATTCTTGAACTATCAAGGCAACAGTTCTAACAGTTTATCTTTAGTGTTTCTGACTCTTACTCTAAACTGATGTTTCAAAATAAGACCCAGATCAGATCATGAGGGAACCTGCATTAGAACCCAATGAACTCTTTTCACATACAAATGTTGAACGTTTCTAAGAGAGCATCTACATATGCTTCACATAATAATAATAATAAATTTATTGTCAAAAAGCAGTTACAAACTATGTATGACCACTTGGAAGACAATAAACTAATTTACTCAAGCAAGGGATCATCCCATCAATTCCTATCAAGGGTCCTAAGGCAGCAGTGGATTTAACGTTTCTGCACACTCGTTACATTAAAAATGGTTCGGTGTGTGCTCTAATATTAACAGGATACCTACAAATTTGTATTTAATAAAACACAAAAAAATAATTTCACAATTACGTATTCTATAATCAAACTATAGATTATTCGGAAAATATTGTTTATAAATCGTAAGTATTAAATAACACTAAATTCGAGATGAATTATTTCAATAGATGACGCTTCTAGGTAAGATTGTAGTGAATCTGTATAAAAAATCCACTTCTTCACGAAGGAAAACCGGAGAAAAACCCGGGCCAGGATTTCAAGTTGTCAATATTTCAAATTCCATCTGTTTTCTCTATTAAACAGTAAAATACAAAAAAAAATCAGACACAGCTTTTTTAGATATTTTGTAACTATGTTTACATTAAAAAAGGATGATATCTCATTTCAAACGTGATGTACATTGAAAATATAAAAAATTTGAACATCACATTTCACCCTTTTCTTAATATCGAAATTTTGAAGAATCCCTTCTTAGTGTGCTAACACAATACAAAAGTAACGTCCTGACACAATTTGAAATTCCCATCATCGACAACGTTTGGTCTGCATTTCGTCTGAGTGGCAAGACATACCTTTTGAGTGTGAGAGCGAGTCGGCCAGTCAATCATCAAGCCTAAAACAATGGATCCGATGCAAATTTCCTTTTTGTATTTGAAAATTACTTTTCAAATATTTCTACACATGAACTCATTTTTGCCCCTTTTTCAAAGACCGCTAGAGGTGTCATTCTCCGATGAGGGCTAAAATTAGACTTCTACGACATCGGATTTTCACAATCAACTCGGCGATGACGAAAACATGGATACTTCGCTGGTATCTGTCATGTTGTTGTTTTTTTCTTCATGGTATCCCCTTCTCTTGGGATGCTTGAGTTTATTCGGTCTGATTGTGAACTTTGGCGTCTTTGGGAATGCCATTACTGATTTCAGCAGCTCCGAAAACTATGATCTCAATACCAATATCAGTCATTTTCGTTAATTTTTACATTTCAACCTCCTTTTCATCCCCTTCTCAATATATTATATTTCGTCATAGGGGGTGATCATGGAATTAAGAGAGAGTGAACAATGAGAGTGTGACTCTTAAATAATGATGTATTCAATAGTTACATCAGTCTTCTTTCTTTTTTTTTTTGTCAGAAACCTTTGCGAGCGTGTGCAAAATATCTTGCCAAAGTTTCATCACAATCGGATGAAAAGTATAGGAACGCATAATGGACAAACAAACATGATATTCACTATTTATTTTTTTTCTTCAAATTTTCAAAAAATTGTGTTGCAGAGAGTGCAGATTTAAAATTTTAAAAATGTAAGTAATAAAAAATTGAAACTTCTGTGCTCATCCCTGCTAATTATTTCAAAAAATTAAATCAAAATAACCCGTTGTATTTGATAAATCGTATTACTTTTGTATATTTTTTAATTTATTTTACACATGAGAATAATACTAATCTCGTGGATGAAAGTATTCGTGTTTTTTCATATCCCACATATACAATTTCATAATTATGAGCGTGAATGCATTATAGTATTCCAACTTTTCTTATGGTAGAACACACGCAAAAGAATGAATGCGAACTTCTCCAGAAGGAAGACTTTTCACTGGCGTGAGAAAACAGCAAATGGATTACACTCTCAAATAGCGTCGCAATAAACGAGCAAGACTCTTGGTAGCGTCACATCATTTGTATTCATTTCAACGCAACTTCACGAGAAGACCCTCTGCATCAAGCCCCAACTTCACTACTTCAACGAACTCAGAAGAAGGAAAAGAATAATCAGAAAACAAACGGATGAAGGAACTTGTGGAAACAAAGGAATGTCAGTCATTGTCACATTAAGAGATTCGTTTGTTCACTGTTGATTTAGCACTGACAATTACTAATGACTAATTGGACAATATTTTATTTCACAAAATAGTAAACAGAGTTGAATTGTGGGTAATTAGTTCTTGAACCTCCAGAAGAGATACTTTTAATCACTAATCATTCCAGAAGGAATTGTAAACCATATTTATTTTGTTTATAGCTCGTAAGAATTGGACTATAAATCATAAATGTACAAGTTTTACCAGTTCAATAGGTAGGTTGTGTAGTGTTAAAACAAGACATACCTTTTTGACCAAATTTTTCAGGAAACAAAAAACAGGAATAAGTTCACAATCTATGAAACACTTTTTTCTACGCTTTACATAATTTTGAAAAGTGTTTTCCAAAGAAAATTGCGACGGATCGGGACTTGAACACGGGATCTCCTCCCTTTACCGCAGGTGCGCTACCGCTGCACCACTCGCCTCGACTCCCGAAACCAATACACAACAACCACCGAGCCTGGTAAAGTGAGTCTGCAGATTATATATGGGTTATGACGCAGGTTCACCGGAACACGCTAGATGCATGTCGTGTTTGGGATTCAGGAGTCAAGGCGGTGGTGCAGCGGAAGCTCTCCTGCGGCCAAAGGAAATACCCCGGGTTCGAGACATTTTGTCTTGGTCATAGACGATGCAAACATCCTTCCCCGACTGGTCACTTACAAAGTACCAGTCACTTACAAAATTCTCTCAAAGGCACCACTTAACAGACTGGAACCCCAAGTTAATAAAATGATAGGGGAATATCAAGTAGGATTCAGTAAAGGAAGATCATGTTCTGAACAGATTTGGAATCTGCGAACACCCCTGAAAGTCAGACAGACAAATAACACTGTAGTAACATTTGTGGCTTTCAAGAAGGCGTATGACTCCATAGACAGGCAGACACTCTTTCATACACTTGAAGAATATGGAGTAGACAGAAAAACTACGTCACTCATAAAACAAATTCTCACGGACACCACATCTAAAATAAAATTTATGGGAGAAATATCAGAACCGTTCGAGATACGTACAGGTGTCAGTCTCTCACCACTGTTATTCAACATAGTCTTGGACAAAATTATCAACAAATGAGAAGAAAAAGTAAAAGGGATTCAGTTAGGAAGAACACGTGAAAACAAGACAATCATAAAATGCCTGGCGTTTGTTGATGACTTGGCGATACTCAGCAACAATAGACAAGAAGCACAAGGAGCGCTAGAACTCCTACATGAAATCTCGGCCAAAACAGGTCTGCAAATATCGTTTGAGAAAACTCATTACATGGTAATAAAGTGCAACAACACACACACCATGCACACGAAATATGTAAAAGTGAAAGAAGTGGAAAAATTCAAGTATCTGGGGGAATATATACAGATGGGAGGATCAAACAAGGCATCCAACATAGAAAGAATAGAGAAATTGTAGAAAACCTACAAACTCACATGGATACACTACAATAAAAGAAACACATCAAAACAGGCCAAACTCAGGCATTACAATACGGTTGTGTTACCAGAAGCACTCTACGCATGAGAAAGACCAAAATCGGAGCATCAGGTATCGCAAGGACAGAAAAAATAGAGCGTAAAATCCTCAGGAAAATTTTTGGTGCAATACAAAAAGATGGTATATGGATGAAGAGACCAACCAAAGAATTATTTGAACACAGACTGACTCACAAACATGGTCAGAAAACGTCGGCTAGCGTTTTATAGACACATACACAGAATGAACAACAACAGGCTCACAAAGAAGATATTTGATGTAGTAAACTGTTCAACAACAACAAAGAGCAACTGGTTTCGAGAAATAGAAGAAGACCTAAAACAAGCAGGACTTAAAAGGGAAATGATAAAAATCAAGAGATGAATTCAGAAGCAAAATTAAGAACACAAAATTCGAAGTAAAAGAAAAAAGGAAAACTGAAAGTTCGGACAGAACAAAGGAAAGAGGAACATAGTCAAAGAATGAAGAGATTTTAAGAAGAAAAGAAGAAGAAGGAAAAGGAATAATCATAAGATGAGTTCTAGTTAAACACTGTCCAAAGGGCAATAATGTGCAATAATAATACATAATGTGTTACCTAAAAGCAGTTACAAAACCACGCGAAGGACAAAAAACTAGATTGCTCTCCAGAAGCAAGCTATGGACCAACCCATCTATTCCGATTAAGGTCCTTAAGACAGTGGTCGATTCAATATTGCTTCACCCCCAAACAAAAGGATAACGTACAATCCCCAACCTAAAAGGTAAAAAATAGCTATAAGGATTTATCAAAATATATAAGGATTTGTATCAAAAAAAGAAGTCATTTAACAGATTCTTTCTGTTATCAATTCATCATTTCCAAAATATCGTAACAATTAAAATCACTCAAAATTCGAGATTAATATTAACAACAGTATTTTGAACACTGCCTCCGCTAGGTTTTGTGGGTTTATATATTAATTCATCTCAGCCCGAAGGAATGGTGGAGAAAAAACCAAGGCGAGGATTGGGAGTCGTAATATTCTTAATAACAAAAAAACCCGTAAGAAACAGTGTTACACATTGTTTAAAGAATTGTGAAAGAATTATGTACTGTAATACTCGAAAGTAGAAGAAAATCAGCTGTTTTATTGACTTTAAAATGGATGTATTACTGAATTATGTTTGTCGTATTCTCGATATATATTTTGTACGTACAAGGCGGATTTTCTTTTAAATGTATTGATATATTCTAAACTTCCTAATGCTGAAGGTACTTCTACTCGTATTTCGACTATTTTAAAGAAGTGTCGTCATATTATTCAACTTCGTTTAATACGAATTTTTCTAATGTCAATATTTCTGTCAATTCTACAATTCTTACAATTTCTTTCATTCCTAAAAATAATCCTTCTATCTTTTTATTATTACTTGGGAAAATGGCACAAATATTAAAAGGAAAATGCCATTGAATTAAAGTTTGAAACAGGTTACTTACATATTCATTTTGGTATTTCAGAATAAATATGACTCAGTATAAATAAGTGTACCACCTCCAAAAGTGCAAATTCATAAAATATTTAATAATTTCAAGTATAAAACAAAAATTATTTTTAAAGTTCTACCATCCTTAACTCACGGAGTTTGAAATATTTTATATTTTCGAGTAAATATGCAATTATTTGATCTCCGCAATTTATATTTATAATTTAAATTAGATTAAAAATTAAATCCGTAATTAACATTTCAATTTTTTCTATAGTTAACGTATTATGTTTAGAAATATGAAGTATATTTCCAGTTTCCAATGTGTAAATAAAAAATTTATTCTGCATTTCACGTACTCGCAACTGAAAATATGTTGGAATCGATTTCAATTACGAAAGAAACAACCGTGTATTATTAATAAAACACATAAAACATGAAACAATAACAAATAATTATAAAAAATATATAAGACTTTTTAAAATAACAAATTGAATATTCCATAGAATGAGATCAACAAACTCATTAGAATAATTGTTACGTTCTTTAGAAAGTTTCTTCTTTTTTCAAAGTTGTATTGTTGTTTTGTCCCACTAAAGAAAAAATATGTAGCAGGAGAAATGTAGCTGACTAATTTATAATCTCATGATAGGTGAATTCACTGGGGTATTCTAAGAGCAGAGTTGTTCTTCGAAAAGGATCCAGTCACTGATATTCCTCACATTTTTATCACTGAGTGGAAGAGTTTTCTGATCTAATTATTAATTATAAAAGTTATTACAGCATGAGTGCCAACGTCCTTTGTGATCAATTCGTACTTAAACCAAACTAATATTCCATTTGTATAAGCAGGATTATTACTATAATATTACTAAAGAAGATACGTTATTAAACCAAACAAGACATTTTTGATAACTACTGACAAAATCTCAAATTGTAGAAGAAACATCGAGAAATTTAATAGAAAAGAAAACAATAATCTTCCCATGAATATCGTAATGATCTATTGTATCACTCAATCAATATTGAACATGGTAATAATAATAAATTTATTGTCAAAAAACTGTACAAACTGCGTATGATCACGTGGAGGACAATAAACTAATTTACTCTCCGGAAGCAAGCAAGGGACCATCCCATCGATTCCGATCAAGGGCC